>PVIW01006265.1:21513-90450 GCA_004026585.1 Noctilio leporinus | reverse complement strand
GAAGAGACCGCTTACGGAGATGAAGTGCTGGCGTGAGGAAGAGACCGCTTACGGAGATGAAGCGCTGGCGTGAATAGGAGACCGCTTACAGAGCGGAAGCGCTGGCATGAAGAGGAGACCGCTTACACAGATGAAGCACTGGCGTGAAGAGGAGACCGTGCACGGAGCTGAAGTGCTGGCGTGAATAGGAGACCGCTTACAGAGCTGAAGCACTGGCGTGAAGAGGAGACCGCTTACGGAGCTGAAGCGCTGGCGTGAAGAGAAGATCGCTTACGGAGCTGAAGTGCTGGCGTGAAGAGGAGATCGTGCACATGGAAGTGAGCTGCTGGCGTGAAGATGAGACCTTGAACAGTACTGAAACACTGGCATGAGGGTGAGACCATGCACGGAGTTGAAGCACTGGCGTGAAAATGGGACCACGCACGGAGTTGAAGTGCTGGTATGAAGACCAGACCGCGCAGAGTTGAAGCGCCGGCATTAAGATGAGACCAAGCACGGAGCAGAAGTGCTGGTGTGAAAAGGAGATTGCTCGCAGAGTTGACACGCTGGCGTGAAGACTGGATCGCTCATGGATTTGAAGCAGTGGCATGAAGATGAGATCACTCACAAAGCTGAAGAACTGGCATGAAAAGGAGATCACTCACGAAGCTGAAACGCTGGCATGAAGACTGGACCTCTCATGGAGCCTAAGCCCTGGCATGAAGAGGAGACCGCTCACGAAACTGAAGTGTTAGCGTGAAGAGGAGACCGTGCACGGAGCTGAAACGCTGTCCTGAAGACGAGACCACAACTGGAATTGAAACTGGCACCAAGATGACACTGCTCACGGGGCTGAAACACTGGCATGAGGATGAGACCACTCACGGAATTGAAGCGGTAGTGAGAAGACAAGACTGCGCATGGAGTTGAAGCGCTGGCATGAAGATGAGACCGTGCATGGCGCTGAAGTGCTGGCATGAAGACTAGATCACTCACGGAGCTGAAGCGCTAGCGTGAAGAGGAGACGGTGCATGGATCTGACTCACTGGCATGAAGAGGAGACTGCTCACGGAGCTGAAGCGCTGGCATTAAGATGAAAATGCTCACGGAGCTGTAGCGCAGGTGTGAAGAGGAGACCGCTCAAGGAGCTGCAAGGGTGGAGTGAAGATGAGACTGTGAGCGGAATTAAAGTGGTTGTGTGAGGATGAGACTGCTCACGGAGCTGAAGCGCTGGTGTGAATATGAGAGTGTGCACAGAGTTGAAGCATTCCCGTGACCATGAGATCGCTCACCAACCTGAAACACTGGTATGAAGATGAGACCGCTCACGGAACTGAAACATTGGCCTGAAGATGAGACTGCTCACAGAGCTGAAGCCCTGGCAAGAAGAGATCGGTCCGGAGTTGAAGCGGTCGCGTGAGGACGAGACCGCGAAAGGAGTTAAATTGCTGGAGCTGTAGCGCTGGCGTGAGAAGGAGACCATTCACCGAGCTCAAGCGGCAGGGTGAAGACTGGACCGCGAACAGAGTTGTAGCGCTGGTCTGAAGACCAGACTAACCGCTCACAGAGCTCAAGCAGTGGCGTGAAGACGAAGACTGCCCACAGCTGAAGCTCCAGCATGAAGATGAGACCGCTCACGGACCTGAAGCGCTGGTTTGAAAACGAGACCACTCACGGGAACTTAAGAGGTGGCGTGAAGTGGAGACCGCTCATGGAGCTGAAGGGCTGGCAGGAAGACCAGATAGCACACGGAGTTGAAGCTCTGGCAGGAAAATGAGGCTGATCACGCGGAGCTGAAGCGCTGGCCTGAAGACCAGACTGTGTGTGGCGCTGAAGCGCTGGCATGAAGATGAGATGGTTCACCAAACCTAAGCCCTGTCCTGAAAGCAAGACTTCTAACGGAGTTACAGCGATGGCATGAAGACCAGACTACACCCGGAGTTGAAGCTCTCCCATGAAGATGAGATGGCTCCCAGAGCTGAAATTGGCGTGAAGATGAGACTGCTCACAGACCTGAGGCACTGGTTTGAAGATAAGATCGCTCACAGAACTTAAGAGGTGGCATGAAGAGGAGACCACACACGGAGCTGAACCTCTGTCATGAAGGGGGGAGACTGCTCACGGAACTGAAGCGTTAGCAGGAAGGCCAGACAGCACATGGAGGTGAAGCTCTGGCAGGAAAATGAGACTGATCACGGAGCTAAAACGCTGACCTGAAGACCAGGCTTGCATGTAGCATTGAAGCGCTGGCATGAAGATGAGATGGCTCATGGAGCCTAAGCCCTGTCCTGAAGGCGAGACTGCTCCTGAAGTTGCAGTGATGGCATTAAAACCAGACTGTACCCAGAGCTGAAGCTCTCACGTGAAGATGAGACTGCTCCCAGAGCTGAACCTCTGGCTGAAGATGAGACTGTCAACGGAGTTGAAGCGCTGGCATAAAGAGACCGCTCACGGAGCTGAAGCAGTGGCGTGAAGATGAGACTGCTCATGGAGCTGAAGCGCTAAGGTGAAGACCAGACCGCTCACGGAGCTCAAGTGCTGGTGTGAAGACGAGACGTGAACGGAGTTGAAGCCTGGCATGAAGATGAGACTGCTCACAGAGTTAAAACTCTGGTGTAAAGATGAGACCGCTCACGGAACTGAAGCTCTGGTTTGAAGATGAGAGTGAGCACGGAGTTGAAGCGCTGGCACGAAGAGGAGACCGTTCACCGGAGCTGAAGTACTGGCGTGAAAAGGAGACTGCTCATGGAGCTGAAGTCCTGGCGTGAATAGGAGACCGCTCACAGAGCTGAAGTACTGGTGTGAAGATGAAACCACTTAAAGACCTGAAGCACTGGTTTGAAGATGAGACCGCTCACGGAACTGAGGAGGTGATGCAAAGAGGAGACCGCGCACGGAGCTGAAGCGCTGGCATGAAGACGAGACCGCGCACGGAGTCTAAGCCCTGGCTTGAAGAGGAAGCTGATCACTGAGTTGCTGCGCTGATGTGAAGGCTAGGCTGCACACCAAATTGAAGGGCTAGCATGAAGATAATTCCGCTCCTGGAGCTAAAGTTCTGTTGTGAGGACGAGACTGCGAACGGAGTTGAAGTGCTGGCATGAAGATGAGATCATGAGATCACTCATGGAGCTGTAGCACTGTCGTGAAGAGGAAACCGTTCATGGAACTGAAGCAGTAGCGTGAAGACAAGTCCGCACAGAGTCGAAGCGCTGGCAAGAAGACAAGACCGATCACTTACGAAGCTAAAAGAGTGGCGTGAAGAGGAGGGACTGTGCACGGAGTTGAAGCTCTGGCGCGAAGATGAGACTGTGAACAGGGCTGTAGCTGGCATGTAGAAGAGACTACTCACAAAGCTACTAAAGCATTGGAGTGAAGACCAGACCACAAACGGTGTTGAAGCGCTGGCATGAAGATGAGACGGCTCATAGAGCTGAAGTGCTGGTGTGACGAGGTGATCACTCACGGATCTGAAGCGCTGGCGTGAAGATGAGATTGCTCACGGAGCTGTAGCACTGTTGTGAAGAGAAAACCGTTCACGGAGCTGATGCAGTGGCATGAAGAAGAGAGACTGTGCACAGAGTTGAAGCGCTGGTGTGAAGATGAGACTGTTCACAGAGCTGAAGCTCTAGTGTGTAGTCAAGACCGCTCACGAAGCTGCTGAAGCGGCGGGGTGAAGATGAAACCACTCACGAAGTTGAAGCGCTGGCGTAAAGATGAGACCGGTCTTGGGGCTGAATTGCTGGTGTGAAGACGAGACAGAACGAAGTTGAAGCACTGGCATGAAAAGGAGACTGCTCACGGAGCTGAAGTGCTGTCATGAAGACGAGACTGCGAATGGAGTTGTAGCGCTGGCGTGTAGATGAGACTGCTCACGAAACTGCTGAAGCGGTGTGGTGAAGACGAGACCACAAATGGCATTGAAATGCTGGCATGAAAATGAGATTGCTCACGGATCTGTAGCACTGTCATGAAAAGGAGACCATTCACGGGGCTGAAGCAGTGGTATGAAGACGAGAGACCGTGCATGGATTTGAAGCGCTGGTGTGAAGATGAGACTGCTCACGGAGCTGAAGCGCTGGCATGAAAACAAGACCGCTCACGGAGCTGAAGCGCTGGCGTAAGGATGAGATTGCGAACAGTTGTAGCGCTGACGTGAAGATGAAGCTGTTCACGGAGCTGAAGCTCTGGCGTGTAGATGAGACGGCTGCCGAAGCTGCCGAAGTGGTGGAGTGAAGACGAGATCACTAACGGAGTTGAAACACTGGCATGAAGATGAGACCGCTCACGGACCTGAAACGCTGGCGTGATGATGAGATCGCTCACGGAGCTGAAGCGCTGGTGTGAAGAGGAGACCCCGCACGGAGCTGAAGTGCTGTGGTGAAGATGACACCGCTCACGGACCTGAAATGCTGGCGTGATGATGAGATCGCTCATGGAGCTGAAGCGCTGGCGTGAAGAGGAGACCCCGCACGGAGCTGAAGTGCTGTGGTGAAGATGACACCGCTCACGGACCTGAAACGCTGGCGTGATGGTGAGATCGCTCACGGAACTTAAGCGCTGGCGTGAAGAGGCGACCGCGCACGGAGCTGAAGTGCTGTGGTGAAGATGACACCGCTCACGGACCCGAAACGCTGGCGTGAAGATGACACCGCTCACGGACCTGAAACGCTGGCATGAACATGAGACCGCGCACGGAACTGAAGCGCTGGCGTGAAGAGGAGACTGCGCACGGAGCTGAAGTGATGTCGTGAAGATGGCACCGCTCACGGACCTGAAACGCTGACGTGAAGATGACACCGCTCACGGACCCGAAATGCTGACATGAAGAGACCGCTCACAGACCTGAAGCGCTGACATGAAGATGAGACCGTGCACGGAGCTGAAGCACTGGTGTGAAGAGGAGACCGCGCACGGAGCTGAAGCTCTGATGTGGAGACGAGACCGCTCATAAAGGTGAAACACCGGCGTGAAGACAAGACCGCGGCGGAGTTCAAGCGCTAGCGTTAAGACGCAACCGCTCACGGAGCTGAAGCAGAGGCATGAAGATGAAAGACCATGTACGGAGTTGAAGCGCTAGCGTGAAGACGAGACTGTGAACGGAGTTGTAGCGCTGGCGTGAATGAGACCGCTCATGAAACTGCTGAAGTAGTGTTGTGAAGAAAAGGCCACGAATGGAGTTGAACCGCTGGTGGGAAGATGAGATTGCTCACGGAGCTGAAGCGCTGGTGTGAAGAGATCGCTCACGGAGATGAAGCACTGGCATGAAAAGAAGGCCGCTCACGGAGCTAAGGCACTGGCGTGATGATGAGATCGCTCACGGAGCTTGAAGTGCTGGCGTGAAGCGGAGACCGTGCACGGAGTCGAAGCGCTGGCATGAAGATGAAACTGCTCAAGGAGCTGAAGCTCTAGCGCGATGATGGGGCTGCTCACGGAGCTGAAGCGCTGGCGTGAAGACGAATCTGTGCACGGAACTGAAGTGATAGCATGAAGGGGAACCCATGAACGGAGTTGAAGCACTGGCATGAATGAGACCACTCACAGAGCTGAAGCACTGGCGTGAAGATGAGACTGTTCACAGAGCTGAATTGCTGGCGTGAAGACGAGACCGCGAGCGGAGTTGAAGAGCTGGAATGAAGACTGGATCGCTCACGGAGCTGAAGCGCTGGCGTGAAGATGAGACTGGTCACAGAGCTTAATTGCTGGTGTGAAGACGAGACCGCTCACAGAGCTGAAGCGCTAGCGTGAAGATGAGACTGCACACAGAAGTGAAGCACTGGGGTGAAGAGGAGACCGCTCATGGAATTGCAGCGCTTGGTATGAAGATGAGACCACTCTCGGAGCTGAATTGCTGGCGTGAAGTCCGAGACCTACGTGCACGGAAATGAAGCGCTGGATTGAAGATGAGACTGCGAACGGAGTAGCGGTGCTGGCATTAAGATGAGACCATTCACGGATCCGAAGTTCTGACAGAGAGAGGAGACTGCTCACGGATCTGAGGTGCTGCCGTGAAGATGAGGTCACTCACGGGGCTGATGGGCTAGCATGAAGAGGAAACCATGCATGGGGTTGAAGCGCGGGGGAGAAGGAGACCGCTCACAGAACTGAAGCGCGGGTATGAAGATGAGACAGCTCACGGAGGTGAAACCCTGGCATGAAGACCAAGTGGCACAAGAAGCTGATGCGCTGGCAGAACGAGAGAACGCTCATGGAGCTGCAGCGCTGACTGAACGACGAGACCTTTCAAGGAACAGAGGCGCTGGCATGAAGACAGGTCTGGGCATGGAGTTGCACAGAGTTTGTCCAGCATCCAGGGGAGGTCAGCCAGGTCACTTGGGGGAGGCTTCCTCCCTGCCCAGTCCCACTGATAATGACACTAGGTCCTTGGGCATGATTCAGGAATCTCAGAGATTCTGGAAGGGAGAGTCACCCCACCTCACCCACCAGCATCTTACCCCCATTTACCAGAATATGGGTGTCCAGCCAGCCATTGAAATGGGACCCCTGAGTGTAAGGCAGTCTGACTTCTCTTCCTTTCCTGTCACTGTTTCTCTAACTTTTGTCAACCTGCTTTTCTGAGACCATGAGAGAGGAGGAGAAGGAAGAAGCTGGGGAGTGAAGTGAGATAGAGGAGGTTCTTCAGTGTTTAAAGAGGAAAGTGCCATCTCTACCTTTTAATCTCAGGCTGAAATTGCGGACATTAGGTAGTACATTTAAGACATGTCTCCCCATGCCTTGCCACCCCCTTAGGAGAAGAGCTGCCCTCAAAAGCTGCCCTTCTGCTGACAGCAGGCTGGGGATGGGCCCTGTGGAGGGTAACAGTGCAGGCTTGGGTTCTGGTTGAAGCTGAAATCCCGCATTTCAGCCCTTTCCAGAAATAATCAGCCTGAGCAGAGGCCCTTGAGAACCAGGATCATCCCCAAATCAGGTTTCTCAAGCAGAATCTTTTGGCTCCTCCCACAGATGGGGCCCCTAGCTTAATTTCCATCCTTCTCCACTCCATCCCTACCCAGTTTTCCCAGACTCTGCAGTGAGAAAAATGTGGGCCTCCAGTTTTCTGAGGGCGTGGAGAAATCCCTGAAGATCTGGAAGTCCTCACTCTAGCCTGGCCCCAGAAAGCAGGCAAGCTCTGGGTGGAGGTCAACCTAGTGTGTGAAGCCTCTAAGCCTCTGGCGCTCTGATCTGAGCTGTGATTAGGCTGGAATGTTCCCGGTCTGGTTCTTAGTGATGTCCAAAGGGAGGTGGTGTGAGGGTGTCTGGTTTTTCCAGGTTCCTCAGGCTTAGAAACTCACAGGCCCTGCCTTGAAGGCCTCTGATTTCTGGCTTACACAACCCTCCCCTCTTGCCTCTGCCAACCTCACCCCCCATTTCTCAGCAGCCCTCAAAGTTCTTAGGCTTCTCTGAGCTCTGCTCATAGGGCCTGCTCTGCCCCTACCACCTGTCATCTCCTGTCTCTCTAATTTTTATTCTTCCTTTAGGACTCCTTTCCAGGAAACCAAGCTGACTCTTCTCTGTCTCTGGTTAGGCAGGCTGTCCCACCATATCTCTGTCTCTAGAGTACTTAGCTCCTATACCCTCTCACAAGTACAACCTGCCTGAGGTTGAGGACAGTGCCACTGCTGGGCCCTGGTATACACACTGGACCTGCATGCAGAAAGTGCTCAAGTGGAATCAATGAGTGGTGGCCAACCTCATGGCTTTAAGAGACCAGAGTTTATAACTGATGGGAGTGGGAAGGGGTGTGACTCCTGCCCTCAAGGGCTTTTCTCACACTAGGGCTGCCTCTCCCCTAATTCCTAGATTTTTAGGTCCCCTTTGGCTTCTGCTCAAACCCACCCCCCTTGTCACAGTCTGATAAGGACCATGGAAGCAGTACAGCAGAGAAGTTAACATGGGGCCACCTGCCTGCTGAGGGACCTTGATCCAAGTTTCCTCTTCTGTGAAATGAGTAACTTCAGCACCTTCTTAGGGCAGCTATAAGGAGTAAATGCAGTAATTCCCATAAAGAGCTCCTCTGGCTCTGGCTGGTGGCACAGTGGATAAGGTGCCGGCCTGTGAACCCAAAGGTTGCTGGTTCGATTCCCAGCCAGGGCACATAACCAGGTTGCAAGCTGGGTCTTCAGCTGGCTCTGTGGCTGGGGGCAGGTGAAAGGCAACCATACATTGATGTCTCTCTCTCTCCCTCTCTGCTTCTCTCCCTTGCCTTCTCTCTAAAAATAATAAATAAAATCTTTAAAAATAATAGCTCTTTCCCTCCCCCCTGGCTAAGGACAAAGGGCAACTCTCTTGCCTAAAAGTCTGTGATCTTGTCTGGACAGGGGAGGGCAGCTTTGGGTACTGGCTTAGCACCTTATTTGCAGTTTTTCACCCCTCATCCCTAACCCATTTCCTTCCACAATGTAGAAGCCAGGAGGACAATTCTAGAACAAGTGGCAGTGGTGTCCAGGGGAATCTTCTGGGAGCATAGGAAAGATGAATGGTTTTAGTGGCAGGTTCTCTGCTCCCATGTCTATTTGGCTTTGGGTTCAGGAGGCACCTCTGGCTTTATGGGCATGTCCTCAATCTTGTGACTGACTGCTTGCAAGGTGCTAGAGCCTGGGAAATGACTACCTAGGCCCAAGGTGGAGAGCAGAGCCAGCCCAGACATCTGGGGTGCTTGGCCATCAGAAACATAGAATCTTTGAGCAGGCCAACTGCTGACTTGACATCTGGAGACCTCACTCCCCACCCTCAGGTCAGGAAAACTGACCCATCTGTGCGAAGGCAGAATAAAGTTGGCCAAGAACCAAGGCCAGCATGGCACTCACCCTTCTCTGCATAATGGAAGGCATGAACCCAGGAGGAAAACAGGTTGCAGTTTTAATCCTAACTAGCTGTATGTGACCTCAGGCACATAACTTCTTTTCTCTAAGCCTCAGTTTCCTAAGCTATAAAATGGGGGTAACAAGAGCAGACCTTCCTTAGAAAATGATAGATTAAATAATAAAATTCATATAATATATTGAGCTCAGAGTGTACATATTAAATGAATAATAACTGGTAGTATTGCAATTATCAGTCACTTACTGTGTTTCCAGCATCTACCCCAGGATACTTTAATGGTGTCCAACCTAACAGAGTCTGAATCTGTTGAACATTTATAATACCTTAAAGAAGAGCTCAGTTAACTGAAATGAGAGGAGAGAGGGGCCCACCAGGTTCTAAGAAAGGGGCTGCTATCCTTTTCTGTCCCCATCCCACACCGGGGCCCCACATGGTCCTACTGTTTATCCTTACCTCTTCATGTCCAAAAGCTCAGGGAGGTCTTGCTGCATTTTCCCCACCCATACAGGAAGTTCAGGCAGGTGGGTGGCCCTGTCACTTGAGAATCAAATGCCCTGGCCTGGAAGACATGGGCCTCTCCAGCTGCTTAAGAGTGGGGAGGGTGCATGCCTGGCCAAAAAAGGCAATAACAAGGATCACACCTTTGCTTAGAGACATCCTTCTGGCTTTCCAATGAGGATTCTCAAACTTTTCCTTTTATAGAGCTGACTCATGGACAATGATACCAGTGGCAGAAGTGGCTTCTTTCTCTATACTGGGGTGGGGTGTGTGTGTGTGTGGAGGGGTGTTTCAGGGACAACCAAATCCAGCTACAAAGCTTTGTAACCACTGTAAATGTGGACTGGCTGGCCAAGGAAGGGAGAGGCTGAGAGACCTACATCCCCAAAGGCCTGGGCCATGGCACGAAGCAGGTGCAGGTCCCAGGCACTGGCCTCACTATGTGGAGTCCTGCAAGGAGTAACACACCCTCCTACGCCAACACACACACACACCAGTTTCATCCACATCCATAAAGACAAAGGGAAGCAAAATGCAGTGACTACATTTGCAGGAGGGTCTAAGCTCCTTCATCTACTATAGGCTGCTGCTGGTTAACCTGTGGCAGCAATATGGGTACTTATGTGTCAGCTGAGGGACCCTGGTATTCCCAAAGGGACCCTTGGTCACCCTGGAATTCCTTCCATATGAGACCAAGAGCAAGGACTGCAGCCAGTTGGTGGCCCTGGCCACATTGTTGCTCCTTAAAGCTGAGGCCTGACTCAAGCTCTCCACAGTGTATATAGCACCCTCTCTGACAATCACCAGTGAGTGTTGCCACTGTGGTGAGGAAATGGCCCTAAGGAGGGGCCTGCACCCCTATTCGGAGGTAGCACAGTGGTCCTCAGCCTTCTGGGAGCCATGGGTGGAGTGGGATGGAGTGGGCTGTCTCCTGCCTTAGTACTGGTGTTCCCAGGTAAGGCTCCCTAGCAATCTAGCCAGTACAATTCTTACCGGAAGCAGGGTAACTATCTACCCCCTCCCCCACTAGACCCAGGCCAGAATGTGGGAGAGAAGCCAAAGTCAAGGGAATGCAGGCATCTGAGATGGCTGTTTCATTGGATGAGTCCAATCTGGAGGCAGCAAAGCTGCCTTTCTCCTGAGGGATAGGGTGGGGGACTAATCCTGGCCAGGCCTGGAATGAGTGATGGGGGTGAGGGTTGAAGGATGTGAATGCCAATGTTTCAAACCTTTTCATATTTCTCCTAGGGTCTTGTTTTATTAAATGCTCAAATCCTGGATCTTCCCATGATGCTCAGGAGGCTAGGCCAAAGCGGGTCCCACAGCCTGAAACCCCACCATTTGGCTGTCCTGGAAACTTCAGTGACCACACAGGGCACTGCAGCTTTCTGCCACCAATCACCAGGCACTGCAGCTTCTTGCCACCAATCAACAGGCACTGCAGCTTCCTGCCACCAATCAAAGGAAAGGTGCCTGGTATCCTCAGAGGGGGCCATGAGGAGGAGCTAGCAGATCCTGGGTGAGGGGAGAGGAGGGAGGGATAGGGTACAGGGAGGGGCTTTCTTGAAGCTCTGAGGTTATGTTTCAGAAAGAAGGTAAGCACCATACCAGGTTCTGCCAGGTATGTGACCCAGTCAGTCCCCTCCTTCTACCCTTCCCACACAGACTGGCTCCTGTTCTCCCCACCTTCTGTACATGTGCTCAAAGCATCCTGTGATTTTCATTATGGCTTAATAATTCTCTGTTTGCTAGATGGCTTGATAATGTCTGTCTCCCTTATGGACTGTGAGCTGCAGGGTGGTACCAGTAGGATGGATGGCTGGGGTTATGCTTGTGTTTATTGCTGTCTCCCTAGCACTTAGCACAGGGCCCAGCATATTGTAGGCACTAAATACACATTTGGTGAATGAATGAGTTAAAGAATAAATTCCTCCATCAGACACCATGAGCTCTCCAAGGGCAGGGACTGCTTCTTATTTTTGTATCTCCAACCTCTGGCACAGTGCCTGGCACAAAAATGGTACCCATTAAATCATGTGGGGATGGAAGACTCACTGAGTGTAACAGTGGGCCATGAGAAGCCTTTGCAGATGTGTTCATGAGACTCAGTTTCTATTGCTTCCCACTCCTGATGCACTGAGGACATGGCCTTCTCCTCAGCAACAAAAGGGTCCCCAGCTTAGAATGGGGAGGGAATGCTGACTCTAGAAGATGATAGGAGGTGAGGCCTCAGGTGGGCTGAACTGGGGGTGCTCTTCCAGGCTAGATCCTACATTCAGGTGAATAGGGAAGCTCTGTGGAAGCTGGTAAGCACTCACCTTTGGGAAAGCTCAGAGAAGATAGAGGGTTGACCCCAGGGCTCTCATAAGTGCTACCCTTTAGATGTGAGGGTCTTATGGTCACACGGGGCTCTGGACTTTAGGCTACTCCCTGCCTTCATAGAGCCAGTATGTCTCAGAAACATAGGGAATGGAAGGACAGAGGGCACAGGTGTGGGATCCTGGGCTGGGTTTGGAATGGATGCCCTGCACTGTCAGTAGAGTGTTAGCTAGTGCTGTGTACTGGGACATCAGGCTTCCTCCAGGCAGCAGTAGCCCAGGCTCTCTGTCCGTGGGATCAATTTCTGGGCCCATTTTCCATGTCCAGATGAATTGAGGAGAAGGTTGACTCTTCTGGACCCAGGTCTGGAAGTTTGAAGTCTGGAGTTTGCCGCCCAACTCCACATCTCTGAGCTTGAAATAGACTTAGGCAAGAGACTTAGGACACTCATTAAGGACACCCTCCCCTAGGGGTTTGTCTGAGCATCTAACCCACCAGCATGAATCAGAATAAAGACTGACACAGATATCAACCCTGGGACTCCTGCTGTGGAAACCTGGGCTAAATGTTAGGGCTTGAAGCCAGAGCTTGAGACATAATTTAACCTCAAAGCTGTTGCTTTGAGGATTGCAAAAATCCCTAAACCTAACTCTACCAAACCAAAACAAAATGTAAGTGACTGACTAACAGGCAAGTAGAGGCATACTATTTCAGACTCCCCTTGAAACGAAATATAAATTTGACTTCTTTTTATTCAATGGTAGATGTGGGCACAAAGAGGATTTTTAAAAACCCACACAAAAGGGTTTATCACCAACGCTGGCAGCCCTACGTTTTGAAAAGGGCTGACTTGGGTTCCAAAGGACATATTAATTCTATTTTTCTATGGAAACAGCATCTCATCAAGCCGAAAGATCCCCCGCAGTGCTAAGGGCGGCAGTGGCAGGGAAATAAATGAATGCTGGGATCGAGGGGTGAGGGGCAGATCTGGTCGGGAGCCGTTGCGGTCTCGGGCTGCAGCCCCAGACTTACCGACGCAATATGGTCCTCAGTACAAGCTGACCCAAAGAAGAGAGACAAGCACAATTGTAAACCCATTTTTTTTTTTTTTCGTTTTGTTTTTCTAAAGCCAAATGTGGCCCCTTCAGCAGGGGACTGCAACACGGGTGGTGTCGCTAGTGGAGGCCAGCTCGATCTGAGCAGGCAAAGGTGCTGTGATGAGTGCGGGGGCGAGTGCGTCCAGCAGGCCTTTCACCGGGTCGGGTCCGGGGTTTCTCCTCAGGAATTGGCAGATGAAGCCCCAGGGCGAGAAAACCTGCCTGCGCACCGCTCGCGCTGCCGCTTAGGGGTGGAGAGATGGCGGAGAGCCGGAGCTGCCTTCTCTTTCTCTCCTTAAATTCCGGTGTCCTCCATTTGCGGCACCCTGAGGTGCGGCCTACTCAATTATCCGCCCTAAAATCAGGGCTGCCGTGAGAGCAGAGCCGGGGCTGCCAAGAGGGCTATCTAGGCGGGAAGGAAGCTCAGCGAACCCGCGGGCAGTGCCCCGTGCGTGCAGAACCGGCTTGCTGTTGGCCCTGCCGCCGGTGCGGGTGCGCGGAGGCTGCTCCCTCACCCAGGCCTGGGGCACCCAGAGCTACCAAGCCGGCTTGAGGGCGGGGCTGGAATTAGCGGCCCGGAGGTTCTGGCGGGTGCGTCTTTCCTGGCTGGGCCTCTCCGGAGCGGAGCGCCGGCTCGCCGGCCTCCCAAGGGCCGGCAGGCACCCCATTCGCCCCCTGGTGGCGCCTGGGACGGGCCAGGGGCGCCGCCGCCGCCCCTGCCGCCACCGCGGAATGAGCTGTCCACAGCAGCACTGGGTGCCGCCCGAGGTGTCTCAAGAATCTGTCCCGGGGCTGCGAACCCGGAGGCAGGCCGCCCAGGGGAGGAATGGAGGGACAATGGAATGAAGCAACTGTGGGATGGGTGGGGGCTCCTCTGGATCCACGTCCTCCATTTCCCGTGTGGGCTTCTCCACCGGAGGGATGACTGACACCCAGGGACTCATTCCAGGCTGGTCCTTTCTCCTTTCACTCAACCTCCCTAGAAATAAAAGCTGCCTTCTCCTTTCCACCCATTCTGGGAAATGTCCCCATATCTTTCCTCCTGCAGCGACCTGACAATGGTATTCTGGACTGGCCCAGTCACACCCAGATCTGCCACTCCTCAGAGGTTGGGTCAGGCAGAGAAGTTGGAGCCTATGCTAGGAGGTCATTAGGAGAGGATCAGCATTCAGCAAATCCAGATTGCCTAACACCCCACTAAAATTTGTGGGATGTAAATGTCCCTGCCCTTTGGGTGCTCCCAATCTCAGAAAACAAAGGCACTCAGACAATTGGCCCAGCAAGTGGCCTAGCAGCAGCAGCCTCAGGAAAGGGCATGGTGGGGATGGGTTGAAGAGTAAACTCCAGCCTTTAGAATTTGCCAAGTGGACAGGGTTTGGAAGCTGGGGTCAGGGGCAGGGGAGAGAAGAGGTGATGAAGGAAAACAGGGTGAGAAACTGAGAATATTCCTGGTCCAAGCTGGAGTGGAGTGGAGGGCTGGTGCGGGAGACTGGGGATGGGGGATGGGGAGTCAACCTAAGAGGCCCAGTTGAAGGCTGGCTCTGCAATGAAAGAAACAGAGGGAGAAGCAAGAGCTGGAAGCTGGAAGCCCGTTTGGGAGGCCAGCAGCAGAGTCTGCTCGCAGGTGCAAGCTGAGGCAGGCTGCCATTTGCACAATTCCGAAGGGCATAGGTGCAGGTGGGAAACCCAGGCTTCTTAAAGAGGTTCGGTCATATGCTTCCAAAAACAAAACCGAACAAACAAACAAAACAAAACAAAAACGGGTTAGATTCAGAGCTTTTTGTCATGAAGAAGGAAGCCCAGGTATGGATGGGAGAGGGAGCAGCTGTGGCCTGGGCCCAAAGGCAACGGATTAAAAAAGAGTATGTGTGGTGGTGGCAGTGTGGTGAAGTGGCTTCTGGGACCGAAAGGAAGGCCCAGTCTGCCTCCAGGGAAGGAGATAGCCAAAGGGTGGGAAGCTGCCTGAGAGGCCAGCAGGGGCCTTAGAACCTCAGGCTCACCAGAGCTGGCAGTAGTTGACAGTTTGGCTGTGTCAGTTTCAGCCCCATTCCATTTTCCTTACCCAGTCTCAGGTAACTGGGGAGACCCTTCCCACCCAGCCTCTGGCTTTGTACAGATGTGGCAAACCCATAATGAAACTTCTAGGCTTGCCCTTCTGCCCAAATCTGTCCAGGTCTTAAGGCTTTCCTCCATCTTTGATTTTAAAATGCCATCTTTCTGGTAGCTGGAGACAGACCACTGGGTCCGGTCTTAGTAGCACGCCTTCCACTTGGCCTTGACTTCCAGAATGGCCTGTCCACACCAGGGGCTAGGCCGCTTCATGGTAACCTCCCACCCTGACCCCAGTGAGACAGAGATTGAAGAGCCCAGATACCCAGACATCTTCCACTGAGGCTGCCCAGATGATGAGCCCAGTGTCAGGGGCTGGCTGTCTAGAGTTAACAACTGCTAAGAGGACTTTGGGCACTGGGACTCTCCTGCAGCCCAACAGGACAGTCTGCAAGATGTTCATTAGGTATGGCAGCCCCAGAGGAGGCAGAGGGAGAGGGAAAGCACTGTCACCATATCCTGCCACAATACTGGCTTTGTCAGGGTACTCCACAGGACAGGGCCCAAGGAAGCACCATTTGGAAGAAGGGCTTGGATCAAGTCTTCTGGCATAAGAGTGGGGTACAGTTGTGGTGTGTGTAGGGACAAGGGTGAGAAGTGAGGAGGAGAGGTCCTGGCTTAGCGGAGACCACATAGGCCAGTGCTCCTTTGCCCAGGCTAGCTTTCCTTCCCTTTGCAATAACATCACAGCTGAAGGAGAGCCTCCATTTACTCATGGTGTGCTTGAATCCCTCCATGGTCAGCTACTCCTATTTCCTCCCTCTTCTACAAGGGATCTGGTGAAAAGAGAGAGAAGCATGCCTCATTTCATCTGTAAATGTGCTTGACGGTCTGCATCCCCTGCAGCACCTGCTTACCATTACCCTTCGATCCTCTGGAACATGCCCCAGAGAGGAAAACTGTCTCCCAGCCACCTCTCCCTGCCATTCCATTTTACTGTTTACAAACACAGCCATCAATTTCTAAGTCCCAAATATGTACCAGTAACTGTGGTAAGCATACTAGGTGCATGATCTTACTCGATCCTCACAGTAGCTCAAAGACCTATTATCCCTACTTTTTTGACTGGTTACAGTTCCCAATCCCAGCCAGGCACAAGGGGTTGAAGTCTGTTCCCTAAGCTGATATGGAGGACACAGTCCAGTCTTGGCGTCACTGTGCAGTGGCTCAGTAAATATTAATTAACTCTGAGGACAAGCTGCACTTTGACTCACCTCTGGCTAATTAAATAAACCTGCCATGCAAATCAGCAGAGGGGAAAGACATTAGGCTGTGTTAAAAGAAAATGGGCTGAGGGACAGTAGGACTACTGACCTTTAAGTAGAAATTAACCTTAACCAGCTTTAGGTGGGGATAAGGAATAACCCACCAATCAGATAAAGCCTCACCCCTGATGTCCTGGAGAACCAGGAGGTGGGAAGCAGGGTTCACATGCCCACTGGGTCCTGCATGCCCCAGGACATGAGAATTCTTCAAGGAACTAAGACAGAATTCCTTCTCTCCTCCTACTCCTTCCCTATCCCTGAGGTGTTATGTCCCAGAGGTCCTGGGTCAGCTATGGGAGACGTGGGGCCCGGAAAAGACATGGTATGAAAGCTTCCAATAGTACCTGGAAATTTTGGACTGTTAGGGTTGGCAGGCACCTTACTGGGCTCTGCTTCCTTCTACTCCTTCCTGAAGAAAATTAGCCATGACAATGTCTCCAGCCATCCCCCCACCCCCCTCACCCCACGCCCAGAGGCCCAGCTCCCCCTCTGACCAACTGGGAGATCTGGAATAGAGATTGGACCCTACTCTGTCAAATAGGGAAATAGCCTCATAAGGAGGCTATGCACAAAGTAAAAGCTCATTAAGTGCTATTTTATGATGGTAAGAATGATGATAATATCTGGCTTATAACAACCACTTGTATTCCCAGATAATACTGGGCTGTCTTGAGACATAATCTGGAGTAGCTACTATGTGCCTAAGCTGTCACTTTGAAGGTAGCTCTTCTCTATATGGAAAAAAAAGAGAACATCATCTCAAAATGTCATGAAATTAACAGGTAAGAATAAAATGAGATAAGGTAAGAGTGAGGGCAAGGGCAGAGTGAGTTGCTGAGAAAGGATGTAACAGGGTAGCAGGGTGCCTGTGCTTCTTCCTCTCCCATCAAATCCCACTTTACATCTATTTCGCAGCCCTCACCCCACAAAGACCTCATCCCTTCTCCCCTGGGCTATGGGCTAGTGTTCAGAGCATGGCTCAGAGGATTAAGGCCAACTCTAGGAGCCTATGGCTTATAGCAGGTAGTTCCTTACTCTCTCCTTTCCTAGGGGAATCATACCTATCACCATAGTGGGTTACAGGGACCCCACTGAGTCCCCTAGAGCTGCCAAGGAGGCATAAGACAAGCATTTACATTCAACACATTGGAACAGATCAAATGTGGTTCTCAAAAAGCTTGGACTTGGAAGCTTTGGAGAAGACCCAGGTTTGGCTCCTTTTAACTCCTAAACAAATTCTTGCGGGATGTTGCAATTACTTGTGACAATCCCTCTCCCTGTCTGGGACTTTGACTTCAGATCTAGACATGCTAAACTGGGTGGCTGGCTAAGCCTTGAGCAACTTGGAGGTGGGGTTGGGGAGGGTAGGTGTGGGATGGCCAGGGAAAATTCTTTGCACGCTGTAGCTCTGTGTTACCAGAACTTTTCAGCCACTGCGGCAAATTTCCTGTCCCTGAAATTGGTTCATTATGCTGGAGTGGCTCATTCTGTTCTTTGAAACGCAAATGTCTAGGAATCATTTTCTGTAATAGTTTTATGTTACGGTAACTTTCCAATCACTGTAACAAATTTCACAGTTCTTACTAAAAATCTTAAAATCTAAGCAGCAGGTGAAGTTTTGTCAAGGCTACAGGGGATATTTTAGTGGTAACTCAGGTTCACCTGGCCCCAGAGAAGCCTAGAAGCAGGAGGAGGTAATGAAGAGGGAGTCAAACGAACATAGAAACAGGAGAGGAACATGGTTGGACCACCTTCATTTGGGTGGTGGGATTCTGTGGCCTTTCTGGGTACCTGTGTGCATATACAAATGCTCTGGGCAAACTGCCTATGTCTTTGGGTTGTTATTGTACCTGGCCTTGTAGCACATTCAGCTATTCTCCTGATGAGGAGAGGACCTGGACCTCCTTTGGTCAGAAAGCCCACACAACTCTGGCTCTGGTCCTTTTGACCTTCACACTAGCAACAAAATAGGTGGATACTGCTATTCCTAAAAAGAGGTGTGAGCAGAAGGGCTAGGGCCTTCTTGCTTCACCCTTAGGTCTTTGGCAGTCAGTCTGACCTAGCAGACTGCTTGTTGAGGCTGATGCATATGACAGAAATCAAAGATCAAAAATGGCTAGGAATTCCTAGACTCTCTGTGGAGTTCAGGCTGGGGAGCAGTTATAAAATGTACCTGTCGGCAAATCTTGGGTAATAAGCTCATGTTTCTTATAGAATCACTGGTATAGAATCAATAATATTAGTATTCTCCCAAATACCCTGTGAGCTTTCCACTCCTTCCAACATATTATCTTGTCTGGATGAAGCTTATAAATTACATGGAACAAAGTGAAAAGAGAGGTTTAAAAGAGGGGATATGTTTGAAACCAACCAGATTCTCAGGGAAGTCCAGGCTAAAGAAAACATTAAGCTGCCCTACTCTAGTTAGAAATATTGAATTCTTGAGGGAACAAGATGAGAAGGGAGATTCCAAGAATGGGATGTAAAAACAAAGAAAAAGAGATAAAGACAACCCACCCTGGAGTTCTTCTGGGTCTTGGAAAGATAAAGCTCGGAATTTCTGAGAAAAAGCAAATGCTCAACAAATCTCTGTGTGGGAAAAGGGAATGAGTCAGCTAGAATCACAGGACATAGTAAAACAAGGATCTGGTGGCTCAGAGCACCAGACAAAAGATGCTGAGGGACTGCTGAGGTCAGGAGAATTGAGCTTGTCTCTTCTGGAGGCCTTTGAGAACATAGTTGAGACATTCTGCTTCTGGATGAGAAGATTCAACATTAGAAAGGTATCAACTCTCTCTAAAAATAAAATCTTTAAAAAATAAAATACAACTGACCTCTGCCAAAAGAGCAATACACAGCCAGCAGTGCAATGGTTCAAGAAAAGCTTTAAAATTTTTTTTGAAAAATAAAAAGCCTCTGTATAGCCCAAGGAATCATTAATAAGGTTAAATGAACCTGTTGGCCTGGACTGAGGAGTAGTTTGTTTTGCCTGGGAGCGGAGTGGGAGACCAGATGACTTTGGTGGTGCCTTTTCCTTCACAATTCCTTTTCAGAAGGCCAGTTCAGGAGAAAGTAAATAAACACCAGAGGGTGACTACTCCCTGCTGTTCATCAGTTCATCATCTCTACAGTCCTATGATCAAGAGATAGGTCAAGTCATAGTTATTAAGAGCCAGCTCAAAACATATGGATTAAGTGGGACAAGGTGCATAACAGGAGTCTTGAAGCAAGATGGAAGGAGTAAAGACAGCTTTGCTGGCTCTGGGTGAGAAGTGGGAGGAAAGACTGCCTCTCTGTCAGACATCATGGTCTTCAGTTCTTTTTTTTTTTTTGGTCTTCAGTTCTTAGGTCCATCTTTCACAGAGCAGATGTGGCTCAGTCACCTCCTCCCAAGACTTTATTTTCTCTGTATAGAGAGCTTTTGGGAAGAGCACGTGCATTTAATCACCCCCAGGAGACCCTTCAGCTCTGTGTGGATGAGGACAGTTCTGGGATAATGGCAGACTCCCTAGGGGCAGCATCAATGGATATGTTATATTCTTGGTGGGCTGGATGGCTTTGCATGGCCTGATGGCTCCAAGTCAGAGGCCTATGTCTTGGAGACTTGACTGTTTCATGTCTGGAAAATATTCTGACTCAAGGTCCCCCGAGCAAAGTGAAAATCTTTTTCCATGGGGCCTTCAGCCAACTGACTGGGGACCAGGCTCTGCTCTTGGGGGAGCCCAGGCAATCATTGTGCTCAGCTATTCTCAGTCCATACTCCCCATCTGTGAGCTGACTCTGAGGAGACCTCTTGGAGGAGGGTTCTATTTCTACTCTCAGATCAGGGCCTGTGATTCTGAACCTATTTGGGCTGTGACTAGAAAGTTTTGAAGAAAACTATGGATCATCTTCTCAGAAATGAACATATAGGTATAATCCTCTGAAAAGTTTTAGGAGCTTCATAGTCCTCCAAAAGCCCAAGTTTAAGAATTTCTGCCACAGGTAAATCACTCCTTTTCTTATGCAAGAGCTGTTTCCTGTGGCTGATTAACTGCTATCTTAAATGTCCAACAGGTGAATTAATATTCAGCATTGACCTCTAGTAATCCCACACCCTTGACAGATGGCAGAGTCTATGCTGTTGTGTGTAGCCAGAGGAAACAGAGTCCCTAGACTGAAACCAAATTTTGTTTTTAGAAAGAGCGCTCTCTTCCATCACCAGAAAACTTCAGATACCCCATGCCTGGGACAGAGGCACTAAGTGACAAACTAAAAATTAATCAGATCCAGTATACAACTAGGCCTGCAGAGAGAGAGCCATAGATTGAATCTTTCTTGGTCTGGCAGGAGAGAGTTATGAGGGTAGGCCAAAAGCTGAACAGGAAGGGTTCAGAATGGGTCTCCCTCCCTTCAGTCTTATGCAGACTAGTTAATCATTCTACAGAAGCATCTGCTGCCTTCATGGTTCCTTTACTGGGAATGCAGAGGTTGCTGGAAGCAGTACCCCTTATCAACCGCTCAGGTTCCACATCCATCTCCCCTTTTTCCAACAAGAAAGATAATGATGGTGATAGTATTTATTGAACATTACTCTGTTCCAAGACCTGTGCTATAAGCCCTTGACAAAAATTTCACTTAATATTCCCGACACTCAAATGAGGTAGGCACTCTTATCCCATTTACAGATGAAGTTGAAACTAAGAGAGGTTAGGCAGAGATGCTTGAGGCCACAAAGCTAGTGAGAGAGAGCGCCTGGGTTTGCATCTAGGCCTGATTTCAAACCTAATATTTTTATTTAATCTCCATCTCTATGCTCCTTTCCCCAAAAACTAGGACTCAAAGGCCTTGGAAATCCTCCAGAGTGATGGTCTGATCTTCTGGTTTTCCCTCTGCCCACCATGTAGCAGCCAGGTTCTCATCAGAGACACATTTTATGGAGAGTTGATTGAAAACTTCCGGACTCTATCTCCTATATCTGTGTGGCCTTGCTATTTGAGTTCATACACCACAACCCTAAATTTATCCTGGAGCCTAAATTTATTTTAAATTCAGCTGACCTCGGGAGCATCATTTCCTCCTCAGGTTTAGAATCAAAGGGGAAAACTCTTTTTCACTTCCCTGGAAAGTTGTTGTGGGGGAGGGCCAAGGAACAGGGAATAGACAAGCCAGGATTTTGCTGCTCTATGTAGGCCATATTTCTCTTAGACGTCTTCTGCCTTTCAGCATTTGGAAATAGGGTATATCACCCCTCGGATAGCTAGTCTCCTCCCTTCCCTCAACTAGTGGATTCCAGAGAGTGAGTACACAGCTTATCAAGGGAAAAGCCCAAAAGAATGCTGCCCATCATATGCTTAGTGGCCAAGGGTCCCCTCCCACCACATGCATGCTGAATGGCTAGAGGCCCCATCAACTGTGCTTTGGGGGGCAGTTAGAGGCAGAGAGAGCATTAAGCTATCTGTTGAGTCCAGGGTTATTACTGTTTTCCTCCAGATCCTCATCTGGAAATGTGATCGCTATGGAGATATGGAGAGGAGATGCTGAGGCCCATACAGAGGTGGGAGATATGGGAAGCTAAGGAGGGTTGGCAGCAGGCAGAGAAAATCATATCATATTCAGGGTCCCAGTCTTACCCACCTGTGGACCAGTGGTGAGATAAAACAGAATGACAGTACTTGCATTCAAGGCAGATGAGGAAGTCAGCCCCAGAGGCACAGGTGACTCCCAGAAATGCCCTGGACTCACTGAGTCCACTCACTTAGCTAACAGATGTTTTTGAGTAACTGTTGCGTGCCAGACCAATCTGGGCACCGGGGGTGTCTTAATGAGTCCTACCCTCAAAGTATAAGCCCATCAATAGAAAAAGACATAGGAAAAACAATTTTGGACAGTGATAATCACTAGGAAGAAAATTGAATCAGAGCAGTAAGGAAGAGTGATTGGAGGGGCCACTTCAGTTTGGGTTGCAGAGGCTTCCTTGAAGAAAGAAAAGAAAAGCCAGGGCCTGTTTGTGTAAAAGGACCAGCCATGTGGGGATCTGGAGGGAAATATGTTCCAGGCACAAGGAAGAGCAAAGCCAAAGACCCTCTGGGTAGCAACGGGCTTTGTGTATTCAACATACAGACAGATGTCTGGTACGGCTTAAGAGAAATAAGTAAGAAGATGAAAGCAAGAGGGAAAACTGGAAAATTAGGCAGGGGCCAGATCATAAGAGCCTGGTAACTACATTTCCAAGCTAGCTTCCGTGTGAAGGATGGCTTGCAGGGGGTAAACATGGCAATTAGGAGACCAGTGAGGAGGCTGTTCACTGAGAATATGGGTGACCATAAAATTTGTCATCCAAACTGGGATACCTGTGCAAGCGTATAAGGATGCTACAATTAATCAGGGACAACAGGCATAACCAGGACTTGACATTGACTCAGCTCTAACTGCATCTGACATGCCCCAGTCAGGACTGTCATAGGAAATTCAGCAGTTTTTAGCAGTTCTGCTCCGACACAGAACTCCCAGCTCCAGGAGAAGGAATCACTTTTCTATTTGATCCCAGGATCCTGGCCTGGTGCCCCATGCCTGAGCATTTGGGTTTTGTTTCAGTGCCATGGGCTATAGTTATAGCACATACAGGGAGCAGCACGTCTTTTTCTCTGTGCAGTCTAGTGCAGGGGCTGCCCGTTCTCAGCAACAACCAACAGCACACAGATGAAAGAACAAATGGGAGTATGTGGCCACCCCTTCTCCAAGTCAT
Source organism: Noctilio leporinus (assembly GCA_004026585.1). Lineage (NCBI taxonomy): Eukaryota > Metazoa > Chordata > Mammalia > Chiroptera > Noctilionidae > Noctilio > Noctilio leporinus. The sequence continues at coordinate 67,636 of PVIW01006265.1, read as the reverse complement.
GTTGAGAGGGTGGAAGCCACAGAGGCATGACCAAGCTCTGCGTTCCAGAGTAAAGATTCTTAACTTGGATCTCAGGGGGTCTGTGAAGCAGGTGAGAGGGCCCCAAGCTTTCATCCGGTTCTCAAATGTAGGAGTCCAAAGGAGATAACCCTTCCTTTAGAGAGCAGTGGTTCTCACACTTCAATGTGCATCAGAACCACCTGGAGGCCTTGTTACAATGAGGATTGCTGGGCTCTAACAGGTTCTGATTCAGTTCATACTGGAGTGAGGCCCAAGCATTACATTTCTAGTAATGTCTAAGGAGTTTGGTCCAGGGGCCAACTTCGAGAATCACTGAATTAGAGGATGTAAAAAACATGAGAGGTTCTACTTTAAATGACAATATTCCCTTTACAGACAAGAGTTCTAACAAATGCCACAGACCTTTAACCATCCCTAAGTCCCAGGGAATTTCACATTTTATTTTTGGAAGAAGCCCTTGGAGAGTGACAGACTCTGGACCTCCTCTTGGAGGTCAGGAAGCATCTGGGAAATAACATTTTAGAGGGCTCAGGGAAATGCCTTCAGAAATGTAAAAGCCCAGGCAAAGCTAAGCTGGAAACTACAGGGCTGGTCCCAGAAGCCATGGGTAGACCCAGACCTTTTAGAAGACTGTCTCCTGATCCTTTTTGAGCCTCCAACCAAATGGGTCACGGTAGGAGGTCTGCTGTAAGGAACACATGGTATTGCTAAGGGGTGTAATATGGGAAAAAGAAACCAAGAACTCGCTTGACAGAATTCAAGAGCTCCATTCACAGAGCCCTTTGATCAGGTCATTGTGGTGAGGCAGGGGGAGAGGCGGGAATAGTACTCAAGGCAGTGCTTACTTTAAGCAAGGGCAGTGGAGAAAGGCCTGGAAAGGCCATTTTTTGCCAGCTTTCTTCAGACCTAAGTCATTCCCTCATGAAGGGGGAGGTGGGGAGTGTAAAATGAAAATCAGAATTGATTCATGAAACGAACTTCAAAACCGGAATTGTGGCTTTTTTGAGCTATACAGAGAAGTCCTCCTCTTTACTACAGAGAACATTGGCTTTGCCCTCCAGCTAAATACATGCTGAGAAGAGGCAACATCAAAGTCAGGGAGACCCTACAAGATAGGGCAAGAGGAAGCAGAACCTCACAGGGAAGGCTAGAGTGATGAAGACCAAAGGATGTGTTTTGACATCAGGCTGCCAGAACTGGTGACTTAAATTCTGAGTGACTCTGGACATGTTACTTATGTTTTCTGCCCCTTAGTTTCCTCTTCTGTAAGATGAGGATAATAATAGTGCCTATCTCCTAGGGTTGTAGTAAGAATTAAAAGAAATAACCTAGACAAAACACCTAGCTTGATACCTTGCATATTTTAAGTACTCAACATTAGTTTACAAAAATTGAAAAGTGGTGGGCTTGAAAAAAATTAGGATGGTGGCAGTACAGACTCACCTGGGTGTTGTAGCTAGGGATAAAGAAAGCAGAGCTAGGTTGGAGCTACTGCCAATCTTCCCAGGAGGCTGACAGGGAAACTCCTGCTCCCTAGGGAAGGTCTGAGGTATGAGCTGGGCAAGCGGGACTAGTTGGGATTCTTAGGAAGGTAGGGTTAAGTGGACAACTCTGCTGGCTAGATGGTGGGGATATCCTGCTCTTTTAAACACTGCAACATTCAGTGAGTGTTTTTGTGATATTTTCTCACTGCCAACCTATACCAAATAACCTGATTTGAACAAATCAAGATGAATGAAAACCAACGTTGGTAGGAAAACTGGAATGTTACTGGAAATGCTCTGGAGATTTGCAATATTAAGGTAGAACCCTCATTTCCAGATGTAGGAAATGGCTTCTCCTCCTCAGGTTCAGAAGTGTGGGGGATAATGCTGAGGTGAAAGCAGTAGTGACATGTGCTGGCCTTGAGGTAGCAAGTACCCAAATTCCGAAAAAGAGATTATCTCTTTACTTGGATCCTGAAATGAACAGAACCATGTCCAAAACCTAGTCCCCCAAATCAAAAAGTCCCATTTGCTTAGAAAGAAGTAGTTACTGGAAGTAGAAACAAAGAGATTTCTGAAAACCATGCAAAAGAGCCAAAGTAAATGACATACCACATGGTTAAATAAAAGTTAACATCAACAGGGGTTTGGGGGGAGGGAAGAGATCAACAATTACATCATTTTAGAAATGGAAAAGAGCTAAATAAAAATGACAAATAGTTTTGTTGTACATGCTGGGCTCCTTACTTAAGGGGTCCCTGTGGCCCTATAAGCCTTGCCCTATTTTAAGCCTGGGATGTTCCCCTGTAGTTGTGTATTTGTAGTCTTTAAAAGATTAAGGCCATAGGACACTTGGGAAGGGACCTAGCTTCTTACTTTTCACTTCCTATACTTAACTGCAAATAGTGGCTAGAATTTCCACCATAAGCTCCTATACTTCAAAGTCCTCCTTGTGAACAGAAACCCAGGAGTTTATCTGATTCCCTTTGAGGAGAAGGGGAATCTAGTCTCTTTGAGAAGTACCTACCTGTCTGCCCTCTATGTGCTCCCTCAAAATCAGAGGCACCTCAAAACATAGGGAAAACCAGAGTTTCTTAGCATCCCACCTAACTGCCCAAAACAGTGGCACACTAAGTACAGCCAAGTTTCTGTATTATTTTTTATTGGAGTTGATGGTTGTCAGAGGTGGAAGCTAGTCCAATAGCTAGTCTGCTATTCTCAACAAAGGGACTTTTTATTTCATTATTTTAAAAAATGTATTGATATGAGAGAGACAGATCAGTTTGTCATTCTACTTACTTAATGCATTTATTGGTAGCTTCTTGCATGTGCCCTGACCAGAAATTGAACTCACAACCTTTGCATATCAGGAGATGCTCTAACCAACTGAACTACCAGCCAGGGCAAGAAGGGGCATTTTTAAAGGAGAAACAAACAAATAAACAACAACAAAAAACACAACAGTTTCTTGGGATTCACCTAGAGAAGCCTGGAACTGTGATATTGTGAGATGACACTTCAATGGCCATGCATCAGTTTTTAGAATATAATCACTGCCATATGCATTTAAAATAACACGGAATTTTTTCCCATCGTTTAATTTTTGCAAAAACCCTGTTCCTGCAATTACTTGTTCTGTTCCAAGCCTTCTCATATCCAGCCTGAAGGTAAGTGAAAGCACCAGAAAAGGTAAAATGAGAATGCCACACACACACAAAAAAACCTTCCAACTTCATTCCTAAAGATCAAGGAAATATATACTTGAGGCCTCCACTGATTTTTGAGTTAAGAGGCCAAAACTGGGATGGTTCTTCCTGGTCAGATAATCTAATCTTTTATGAGAAGGTCCCATTAAAATTATTCTGAAGGATTACTCCTGTGCCACATTTTTATTGGTAATTTTATTTACTGTCTACCACTCCACTCACTAGAAAAGCAGTTTTAAAAGATCTTATTTTCAGCATGTGAAAGGCAACCATACATAGATGTCTCTCTCCCTACCCTTCTCTCTAAAACCAATAAAATCTTATTTAAAAAAAGATCTTATTTTCAAGCAAAGCTTCCATTTTCTGAAGAAGATTCTCTTCACCTTTTGTCATGTACATTTTTTATTTCTAAAGCTTACATTTTTTTAAAAAAGGGATTTTATTATTTTGAGAGAGAGAGGGAGAGAGGCAGAGAGGGAGAGAGACATCAATGTATGGTTGCCTCTCACCTGCCTCCAGCCACGGATCTGGCTGGAGAACTGGCTTGCAACCTGGTATGTGCCCTGGCTGGGAATAGAACCAGTAATCTTTGGGTTTGCAGGCTAGCACTTTATCCATTATGCCACCAGCCAGGGCCTGTCATGTACACTTAAAAAATATATTTTTAATATATTTTATTTATTCATTTACAGAGAGAAAGGAGGAAGAGAGAGAGGGAAGAGAAACACCAATGTGTGATGAGCTGCCTCTTGCACACCCCCAACCAGGGGCCTGGTCCATAACCCAGGCAAGTGTCCTGATGGGAATCAAACCTGCAACCTTTCAGTCTGCTGGACAACACCCAATCCACTGAATTACACCAGTGGATTATACTCTTTTGTAAACCCTTCCATTACCCCAAACCAACTTCAAATTTAAAACAACGGAAAACAAAAACCTTCCATTGGGAAGAGGCACATAATCTATGAGGAAAGTTTTTCTTTCTCCTCAATTGTGATAGCTAGGTTAAATCATGCCATCAGAGAATTTTCAAAACTGACTCAAGAAGCAAGATCAGGAAGCCATTCACCTAAAATCTTTAAAAATAAACAAATTTGTTTTTAAAAAAGTTTTCCAGTGTGAGAGAACACACTTAATGCTTGCAGCCAATCAATAACCAGGAAAGTATACCGACCATTGAATCCTAAAAATAATTTCCATCTATCAAATATTTTTTAAAATACGTAAAACAAAACAAAACAAAAAACCCAAGAGGAACCAGAACCCCCCAAAGGCACTGAAACAAAAGACTGATCTGTTTATATAGTCACATGAAAAATAAACATCTTTATTTTTTGCCTACTTTATTTCATTTTTTTCAAATAAAATTTAAATCTGTACAAAGTATACTGTTACAGTATATATTTTGTAAGAATCAATGCCTAAAAGAATCACAATACTTCAATAAGCAGTACAGCAGACCTTGCTAGTTTCAGCTTTGATATTGAACAAACTCAAGCCAGCTGATGCACAACACATTTGCTTGGTTTCCACATGGTGAGTTCCCAGCACTGAGATGGGAGAACATGACAGCAACTATGGTTTATATTACAGCCTGACACAAACTGCGCTTCTTCATGTGATAATAACTGCACATATTTAATACAGAATGCTCAAATTGACTTTTTAAATTGTATTTGCTTACTTCTTAGTTGGCAAAATTAAGCATTCTTAATGGGGTCCCCAAACAGTGCAAATTAATGATATTCTACTGTATAATTGGCACATCTCCAATAAGGATTAACTTGTAAACTCAAAGAATATCACAACTTTGTCCTAAATTTTAACTAAATACATCTGGTCCATTTAACCAAAGTCATTTTGGAAAGATATTAAAGAACAATTCTATTTCTGAAAGGATATTGTTTTAACCATTCTTTGAAGAAGATAAATCTTTAAATTGTCATTAAAATGTTTTACTATAAAAATTTTACAAACTTGATTAGAAATTTCAAGATGATTCACAGCAGACAAATACAAACTTGTTTATATTCCAACAATACCTACTTTTAGACTTTCAAACAGAGCACAACCATGTCAGCTGTGTAAACTAAAATTCTGAACAATGTACTAAATTTGTAAGTGGTGCTGGGTCTAGCAAGTGTAAATACACAGTATATTTTGATGAAAAGAATTGTCTTCTTTATACTTTATTTGTTTTCCCATAAGGAAACATTAATGTTTACATTCTTTAATAAAGTTAATCTTACATCAGAATATAACTTAATACTGTCAGCAACAGGAACCACACACAGTAAATAAGAAGCACATTTAAAATAAGTCTAAATTCACATAGATTAACATTTGTTGGTTAATAAAATATCGACAGTATCACAATCTTACAATATTTACAGTAAGAAAAATCTAGAGTAATATATACCTTTCACAGCAGGATTCCTCTTTTTTTATTCTTCCAGTTTGGGATTGTGTATACACAAAAAGCTCAAATAAAGCAACTCTGCAATATAATCTTAAAATAATGGCTATTGGGAGAAGTTCTATCACAACCATTGAAAATAATGGTGACTTTTCACGGAGTCTGTGGCATCTGAGAACCCAGTTAATTAACCAAAGTCTTGCTCAAACCAGCCCTCAGTTACCCAGCTTTAAAGCTGCAGAACTCCGGCCTTCCCTGACTACTGAAAACTCAACAGATTTTTTCAGAATGCTACAAGAAAATAGGGAAATACGTTTCAGCTCACACCTCATGGCTAGAAGCCTCAGCCAGTGCACATTCTCCAACTTCTGCTAAAAGAGGGCCAATTTTATCCCCAAATCATTACAAGAGTACCTCCAATTACAGGGTACTTTGACACTGATTCCTTAACTCTTATGCAATTAGGATAAAACATGAACTTGGCCTATATAGTACACACCAGCATCTTAGAGACTTGGGGCTGGGGCAGAAAACAAAACAAAACAAAACAAACAAAAAAACCAGACTAGGCCGGTTTGCACTGAGATCAACAGGGAAAATGAGAATTGATGAACATTTCCAATTAAAATGGCAAGAAGACCCACATCCCTAAACTGGAATTTTGCCAGGGCATCAGAGTTAGCACCCCCTCTCTGAGTACCACAAGCAATTTGGATGTGTGCTCTGGGCCTCCTCCAAGAGAGCAACTACAGTAAGCAACACCACATGGGACATTAGTTCAGTGATGACTCCCAAGAAAGTAGATACAATTCTTGAAGCTGGGGCTGTCCACAGCACCTGAAGGCACTCATCTGAGCTGTGACTTGTCCCAACCCTGCTTACTTTCAAGATCTGCTGGACACAGAGCACTCAGGGATATAGCTGCTGGCAACTTTGGACTCTAGATCTCACAGGTAATCAACAGGTATCTGAGATTGAATTAGCAAACTGTACCAGCTCCTTAAACAGACACTGTCAGGTTTGAAATCAAGTGAAGTATGAATCTTCACTGTCAGGTCAAAAATCCAAGTGGGAGTCTTCCCACATCAGCCAAGGTTATTTTGTCAAAACCTTAGAGGAGTTGGACAGTTTTTCACGTTGCAAGTGATTAGTTTACTTATTTTAGTCAAGCTGGATGGGCTAACCAGACGGATCTATTTAGTTAGCTTTGTTTTTTCTGATTCTTAACGTATGTGTAAACCCAAAGCTATTGTACTTGGGCTAAATACACTGACAGAGAAAATTCAAACAACAAAAGTTTTCAGCAAACTTCTGTGGCATTTTCTTTTTGGAAGTCAATGCAAGATCTAAAGGTATTTCTACCCAACAAAGTCTGTTTAAGTGTTTAATGTTATTTCATTTTTGGTCCTATACAGAACACTATGACTTCTTTATAGGTCTGAATGCTGCTCCATGTAGATTCCTTCTGTATATCTAAAAATATATACTTTTCAGTAGTTCAATACATGGTTAATCTTCCCACAGAGGAAGATTTTTGTAATCACATGTTGCAAAGTAGAAAAACATCTCCTTTCCAAGAAAGGAAATATACTTTCCTATTGTACTTTTGAATAAGCCCAAAGGCATGCACCAAAAATCATTAAAATTAATACATGCACTAAAATGGTGGAGAGTTAGACTTAAAGTGCTGCTTCTCAATTTTTAAATTTGGAGAAGACATCTGGTCAGCTGTTGACTCAAAAGATCTCCCCCCATTCCACCCACCCCACTCCATGGCATCAAGAGAGAAAGTAAAAAGTATGCATAAATATTTAAACTATTCTTTACATGGGGGAAGGACAGAAATACCAACTATCCTATTTATAAACTAGGTTACCAGTTTTAAATAAAACCAATATTTACTGGTAAAAATTGTCAAAGCTAATACATCCAAAGAAATATTACTAGTAATGTTCTACATAGAGAATAATTTACTTTGGTTTTATACACCTTCTCAAAAATAATACTGGTGTCCCATATATCACCAAACTGATGTGTTCTAGCAAAGTTGTAAGGCAAATCTTTCTTTTTTTTCTAGTGACATCTTGTTTCCCAATAGACAAAGCTAAAATCTTTTGGTGAGGAAAGGGTTAAGATAATGACTAACCCCATGGCATCCTGAGCATTGTAGTTTATCAAACTCTACCCTGCTAGAAACTGTCAGGCACCCTGACCCCTGCCTTGAGCCAGAAATGGCTCCCATGTCTAGAGATGCCCTGACTCCTTATAAATAGCTTTCAGAACTTTGCTTTTTCCTTCTGTCTGGATGGTATAGTGCCTAACAAAGCTGGCTGCAATGTCACATTTTGCTAGTAGGGGCCACCATCTAACAATAATTCCAATCTGAAATGTTTTAGGCCAACAGCTAGTTCCTAATTTTACTAACTGTATTAAAATTTTCTCTATAGAGTTTACTTAGAACAGAGATCCATAACTTGGGTTTCAGAAGATGTGTGATGCCCCTGAGGCTGTCTGCAAAATTGTCTATGTGCACTTTTTCTAGGGAGAGGGCCCATCGCTTTTATCTGTGACCCCCAAAAAAGGGTTACAGGTACTTGGAGGGATACCCGTAATGCATTTTATACCAGGATCGGGAAATGGGGACAGAAAACTAAACATGGCCTCAAAAAGGGAGGTTGGTAAATTGCTAATCTTTTCCCTTTATTCACATTTGGAAAATAGTGCTTCAAAACTAGAAAAAACAATTAGTTAAGCTGATTAAACTCCACTAAAAAATAAAGCCAATTTCTAAATATTTTTTCATTTTCCATATATGATAAATTTAGTCTCTAGGACCAGGTTTGGAAACTGGATTCTTCTCTCTTCCCAAAGGAAATTCAGATACAATGCTGATCATCAACTCCATTTAAAGCTCTGACAACAAAAACTTAAGATAACTCTTATGATGTAAGCCTTTATGATTTTTAGTAAAGAATCATTTGGAGTCAGATATATATATATATCACCTTCAATTTCCCAAAACTGGTCCATATTTAGACAACTACTGGGCACAATTCCACTAAGGTAAGCCTAAAATCTGAACAATGGAAATTTAACTTTCTACTCAAAACAAAGATGAAAGGTTCCAGTCACAAATATCCATACTATGTCCATACTAGAGGACTTTTGAATTTCAAATATATCACTGAATTTTCAACATAATTTGCAAACATAAGATCCAGAACAACCAGCAAAACATGCTGAGAAGAGCATGTCAAGAATTAAAACACTACCTCCTGCCCATCCCTCCCAATCCAGAAACACTCTCAGGTATTTCAAAAATAAACCAGATCTAAAGAGAAGCCTTTCACTTGTTGGTTTTAAGTATGAAGCACCTAAAAGGTTATGGGAAAGAAAATATGAAATGAAATAATTAAATAACTTACAAAAAAAATTTCAGCCAAAACCTTTCTGTTCTATTGACATCAACCATTTTTTTTCCTTTTTTTTGCATTTCTGAACCTTTCTGAACCTAACTGTGTTACATAATCTCACTAGGACAAAAAACATGTTCACAGGTACACATTTTTCTTCTCTATTCTTTCTAGAGCACATCTTGAGGTTATAAGGATGCCACTAATTAAAATAAAGTCTCTTATCCCTTGCCATGCCTCCCTCAAAAAAAATGCGTCAACCTTGAATTCCAAAAAGAAATATCCATTTAATATAATTATTGTAATACCAGTAATATCACATAGACCATGAGAAAACTCTATGAGCATTATGGAAAACTACATGAATGGGAATGCTACTTGCCACCCACTTCACTTCCAGATTTTTAAGCCAATAGCCAGCTAGACTCAAACCTCACTGCCTTGAGTGAAAACATATCACTCCAAAACCAGGATATCTCACGCTGGAAGTTGTATCTCAATGAAATACATATATATATATATATATATCTCCTAAGCTTTTACTTTGTCTACTCAAATAGCTTAATAAAGCTCACATTTACAAAGGATTTTATTGGCAAATAAAGGCCCATATTAAAAATTTCATCAAAACAATTTTTTCTACAGTTAACACTAAAAAATATTTTCTTGAATTTATAAAGCATATTTAATTGCATATAAGCTTGCTTTGGGTGGAATATTGAAAACATAACTCTTAAGAAATTAGAAAGACTAGAAACAAAAGTGAAAGTGACTAGTCTTAACTTTCAAAAAATCAAGTGCAAAGGTAAATAGTGCAAATAATGAAAACTAGAAAATTTATAGGCAATTTTACAGTTTTTTCCGCTTTTTCACTTTTACATATTAACTTCATAAACCCTAACAATTACGCACCATGGAAATGGGCTATCATTTGTCTCCACTGGCTAGACTCTCGGAAGCCGCCTTTCAAATACATTTAAATCACTGGTTCTTGACACTAGCTTGGGAATTCACTTCTTCGGAAACAATTCCTAAGGGTGGGGGCTACTTAAGAAGGCTCTGGACTGACTTGTAACTATAATTTCAAATCTGAAACATAATGAATTACGAAAATTACACTGTCAAGTTTACAAAATAAGCTATAAAAGCAATTCTGATGCTCATAAACTTGACAAAAATTACCTTTCAAATATAAAGTCAAAACCTCTCTTTTAGCTATATCTTTAAAAAGATTTTATCACTAATGTAAAAATTTGGGTAAAATTAAACTTGAAAGTAATCTGTTGAAATCACTGAGAATAAGTTCATACTAAAGTAGAAAACATGAGTTAACTGAACTTGAATTATTTAACTTTTAAAACAAGTAATGAAATTCTTTATCTTAAATAATTTAAAATGCTTCTAGGGTATTGGGAACAGAAGTCTAAACACAATCAATTCACCGTACAAAGGGCATAAGAACTTCTAAGATGTACTAAATTATACTAACATCTTCCAACACTAAATGTTTGAGAATTCTACAATTTCAAAAAGAGAAAGTGGGAAAACAAATAAACAAGTTTGGGAGATTGGGAGGAGGTTGTCTAATTTCAGAAATACAGTATTCTGAGGCTCTCATAATGTTCACAATTTTAAATAGTTGTTAGAATTGCAAATGTAGAAGAAATAGAAAAGATACCTAATATTGCAATTTAGTGTTTTATCTGGTTTATCATTTTCTTCTAAGAAATTTATATGGACCAAAGGCTCAAGATTCTGTAAAAGTAAGGTATAATAAATATATTGTAAGTCTTTATGGACTGCAAAAATCAAATGATTTTGATCTAAGGATCATTTTGAGAAGTAAAGGTAAGCTGCATTGTAACAAGCTCAGGAGAATAGATAGTATATACGATATACAGGTCTGCCCCAAAGTATTGAGCCAATGTCAAAATAAAATAGTTCTATAGTATTTTGATGTTATTTACGAAAAATAAAATAAAGTAAAATAGTTCTCGTGGCTGATACTTTTGGGATAGACCTTGTATATTCCTGATAGTTTAAAATTTACAACTGTGTAAAAGTTTGAAATTTTATCTTCTTTCTCTCAAAATAAGTCCCCAGTACCAATCTGCCATGACCAGAAAAATTGCCATTCCACAATTATTCTACTTAATTTGTCCAGAAAAGGAAAAACCCCACATCTGAAAACAGGTTTGTATAATGCATCACCATCTTAACATCTAGCTACAGACCAACAGCTTTCCCATAACCAACAAGGTACCCCCTTTCTCTGGCTTTATTAAAACTTCCTTAGCAAAAATCAACTTCATTGTCCTTAGCAAACAACTTCTATTATAACTCCACCTTAGTATCTTTTCTTGCCTCCAATAAAAATTTATCCCACTTTACCTCTAAACCATTCCTTTTATATACCTCTCACACTCCCGTACTTGAACATATCCAACAGCTTTCCCTTTTCTGCTCAGATTTCCAAACCAGTAAGTCTCAGCCCCCAGTAACTTACCTAAAATACACATGCTTCTTACTCTCTTCAATTTACAAATTTATTAACAAACAACATTGCTCTTTCAAACTACCAACTTGAGACTACGGGGCAAACAGCAGTCATAAAAACTTCCCAATTACCTCATAATACAGCAATGTTTCTGGGATCAGTTAGCTCTGTTCTAAGGTAGGAGTCAGCAATTTCTTTACTTTCTTCTCAAGGGGGCAAGCTTGAGTGCCACTGGCAGTCCTATGGCAAGGAGAAGAATAAAGGAGAGACAAACAAGGAAAAAGGAAGATAGATGAAAGAAAATGCCAGATGCGTATGGTAGGGAGGTAGGTCAAATGCCACCAACAACTACCTGCACTCCAGCTTAATGGAAGTTTGACCCAGTCACAATAGGTGTCTAACAATTTATTAGCTGATGCCTATTACTGTTGTACTAAGTCAAACTGAATATGTAAGTCACCTGTCCCTTTAGTTTGACTGCAAGATTATAAGGTTACCTTTTCTTAAGTCCTCTTATGATCCTTCTGTGTTAACCCAGTTTAGATCAAAACACATGCTAACAAGAGCATTGCATTTCTGTGTTTCTCAAGATTCTAGAACGTAAAGGTTTGGTCCTTGAACTTGGAGGCCTCTTGAATTATTAAAGTGCATCCTAAATCAAGAAAATTAAGCTTTTTAGTTAAAAAATTTCCCATGAAATACTACAAAAATTTAATAAGCAAACTATTAATAATCATTGAAACAAGGTATGTGTTTATGAAAATGCAAAAACTTTGCAGTTCTAAAATGAGTAAAATATTTCGGGTAAGAATTCATTTTATTTTACATAAGAGTATCACCACCATGTTTCCATCTAGCAAACAAGACAATTTTCCACAGAAGCAAAGCACATTGGTAAAAAGAAATAAAATAAATACCAAACATAATATGGAGGCAAAATGAAAATGAGTAGCCATGAAATTCTTTTTAAGAAAGATGTTTTTAACATGTGAGTTTTGCCACAAACTTTCCTAAAGATGTAAATTGCCTAGATTATTCAACATAAAAATTTGGTAATCAGTTTAGCAGCTGAAGAGTAAAACCAATCATCTTTCATTTTTCATCTGGTTGTTCCTGCATCAAGAAATCCTACTTGACTCATGTTAATTAATCATAGTTTAGATGATCTTCACTTACCCATAATAATTAAATTTATGTTAAAAAAGAACCTGTCAAATGGTTTAGGCCTTGAATTTAGGTTTTGTTTTAGGGTCAGTAACTTTTCAAATATTAAAATTGGCTGTTCTTAAAAAAACTGTAAATTCTCTATAGAATTAATGCTGCTGAATGAAAAAAGTAATTTTAATAGCAGTGGTCACTTTAGTTTTATAGTGCACTTCATTATGAATGGCCTATATTCAGTTAACTTGCAATAAAAAGAAAAGAAATATTACATGATTTAAAAATGGATAAACTTTAACAACTTTTCACAAATAATTTTGGTATATTTAGCCACTTAAGCAACTCCAATAAATTCTTTTTCCTATTCATTCCACCCTCATGTGGAAGTATATGTATCTCCAAATTGTGATAATCAACAATAAATGTTATACTCAAGAGTTATCACCAATTGTTCCAAACCTAAGTTTTTAAAGATTCCCTTGTTTTAGCATCCTTTTACTTAGAAAACAGGATCTCATTCTGATATTGAAAAGACTCTGCAAAGGGAAAAGATATCATTAGATTTGGTAACTCATGTTTTTTAGGGAAAAATATCTTAATATGTTCACATATATAATAAAATGAATTGTGGAGCTATGAAAGCTACCAAAGCAACAATTTCAGAAATCCCCATTCTAAAATCATCTGGAATGTGTGTTAAGTAATATTTAAAAACTGAGAGGGAATATGAAGAAGAGGGGGTGAACCATTCCAAGAAGGTAAAAATAATCATGCCCATGGTTGGGGTCACCATGGTTGGCAGATAACCCAAAATGTCATAAAAGAAAAATGGGTTTAGAAAGTTTCAATATGCCAAATGAAAATGTTAAACCACAGACACACAAATGAGATAACCCCCACAAACATCAATTTCCATTAAAAACGGGACCAAAAAATGATGTAAGCATCTTTTTAAATATAATAAATCTCAACTAACTTAAAAATTATGTGAAGTGCTTGGGCCATAGTACCCACCCAGATTCTCATTATCAACAGACTTATCTTTTCCCCTCCCTTCCACCCAAATTTAGTTCAGTTTTCCTGCAGAAAAGTACAGCATTCCTATATTAATAAGAAATGAAAACAGTGAGTACAACTGATATAGATCCATTGACTTTTATTACAAATGTACTTGATCACTTGGCTTCAAAAAGTTTAAAATCAATACCCTATTTTCTGTATGCCAGTACAAAGCAAACTGTTTTACAAATTAAATACCTAAAAATTTGACAAAAATATTAAAATTTGATGAAAAACAATTATAAAAATCCTTAATCTCTCTCTCTTCAAAAAAGGAGGCAGTCTTCCCAGTCCTATTTATTATACAATATTAATAATATTCACCATTTTTAGAATAGGTAGCTAAATTAATTTTTCTGTTAGCATACAAAACTGTTAGAATAGATTTTATTTGTATATGCTCCAGTTAAGTTTGTGAATGCCATTTGATTGCCACATAATCAACTATCTTTGAGTCCTAATTTACAATTGCTTAATAATTTGCATAGTTTAAAAGGGATAAAAGTTATTCTACAACTAATTTTCATAGGTTATTACAGCACTATTTTTCAAGGCAGTAAGTATTTGCTCCCAAGTGAAATAATCTATCTTCTTTAGGCAGGGATTAAAATTACTAGCAGCTTTCTCCATTACCTGAAAAATCAAATTGGAATAGTTATCCATGTCTAAATATGAAGACCTAAGAAACACATTGACATATTTTCCACTTTGAGTCAAATTTCAACCCCTGCATGGGACTAGAAGTGAGACTTTCAAAGTTTATTTTCCCCGTTGGTTTTGGTTTCTACTCTCCCTTTCCAGTGAGAAGCTGGAAAAGTCTGTCTTTCCTGACTTGCGTTATTGTTTTTTCCATTTGGCAAATATTCATCTACCTCCAATCTTTATCTAGTGGAGGAAAAGCCAACATGGCTTTTCTTATAAACTTCCTTTGTTGTCAAAGGCATGTATAATGATTTCTACAGTTCTGGTTAACTTTAGCTCCCTCTGTGGATGGATGACTGCTGCTCCTAACATCAGCATGATAAATAGGAGGCACAAATAAAAAGTAGCTTAAAAAAAGATTTGGTGATTTAAAAGAAAAAAAACAAACAACACCAAACACACACACACACACACATATATATGGGCATTTCAAATCTGGTGGCTGATCTCTAGATTAAATTACTTGACAGTGTCTCTCATTTTAAAGAACATCAATATTGCAATGCATTTCAAGTTTTCTTTCTACTTAGGCAAATAATAGTTTAACCAAGCTCTTGGACCTTAATTGTAAAACAAAGCAGATAATTAAAAATAAGGCATACTTGTCAGAAATTAAGTTTTGTTTGCTTGTTTTTTGGCACATTTGATCATACTGTCTTCTATGAATAACACATATGGTCAAACATACCAACCACTTCCTTTTCTTTGTTTCAGCACAGAATTTACTAGTAAAATAAAAACAAGGAAAAACTCCAACATAAAACACTGAAATATAGACCTTGGTAAAGTACCGAGCACCTGGGGGAAGGGTGGGGGAAAGGATGAAATAGGAGAGGGGAGAAGAGAAGGTTTGAGAGGGTGCTTGGGGAGGTGAAGTGAGATGCAAAAAAGAGCATCTTTACAGTCACTTAGTCTTTTGTATGATCATCTCTTAAGTCTTGAAAGATCTGCATGTGGATTTGTTTTAAAACCCACTGACCATAAATCAGACAATGGTTTCAAATTCTTAGTAAGATTGTGTTTAACTGTTATAGTGTAAAGACAATTGCACAATACGTGTGCTTCTTGATCCGGTAGGATTCCAAGCAGAATCTGAAGTCTATAGTAAGAAAGGCTTCACTTTAGGTAACTCCGACCCTAAAGAAAACCTCATGAAAGAACTCGCATCTCAAGGAAAGGGCACTTTGCCTAAGTTTGCTGTGTTTTTGTTGTCCTGCACTACTTATTGCTGGCTACTATGAAACACTGATCTAGGAGTACTCCAACAACCTGTAGTACAAGGCATAACTTTAAGAAGCTATAGTAAACAAGAGACAAAAATCAAAGCAATTCTCTTTCCTAACTAGTTAACAGCACAGAGAATGCAGTCTTTTCCATATCACAGTTAAAGTACAGTGAACAAAACAGCTCAACAAATCTTAAGACAAAAAAAGTGCAGGTTATTAATGTTTACATGCAGTTGATAAGCATTCCAAATGTCACATTATGCACTGTAAAAGCTCAACTTTAGTATATGGAAATAAGAGAAATGCACCTTGGGGAAAGAGGGGAAGCAATTTAATCATTTCCAGTGATTTTGTAAGTAAAGAAACTCCTAACTATTGTACGGTCACCTCATATTTAACATTTTGTGAATATTAAAAGCAAACAATTTAATGGGAAAATGCACAGTACAATGGAAATAGCTTGTTATTCAACACATACAGTAGATCTCAAAAACAAAGACAACACACTCAACCAGGAAGCTTAAAAATATCAAATCAAACCCAAAGAACCAGCAGAAAAAAAAATCCTTCAAAAACACAACTTCCTAGGCCTTCCTAGGCCAATGCTTTAAAATATGAGAAGCACTGACACCTTCCAGCTCCTACAGGTGATGTCTCCTACATACAGCAGTTAGATCTTTATGTCTGGATTTGCCAAGAAACAATTCCATCCCCAGAACTCTCTCTGTCAGACAATATCCTTTTTTTTTTTTAACCAAAATACTTTCTACAGAATTCCAAACCAAAATGTACTGTTTAAGGCATCTTTTTTGTTTTTTTTTATAACATTTTCTCTTCACTCAAAGATGATAGTCATGCAGCAGTTTAATGATAAAAATATATTAATATTTTACTATACAGCAGCAAGAAGTTAGTTGTCAATTAAAAGCACACAAACATCTTTAAATGAAAACCTGTAAAAGACTACCGTTACAAACAATTTCAGTTTGGAGGACACCAGCTTAGTAAGTGCTCTCCTAAGCTTTCCATTTTCATACCCTACACCTTGAATATATGAATTATAGAACACACTTTTGATAGAAGGCTTATACACTTGGGGAACACAAATACACTTAGCATATAATGTAGCCAGTAATAACTAGCACCACAGCTACATGGAAATCCTTTACATACACCAACTTAACTTGATTTTCTCTTTTAAAATGAAACTCAGAATCCATGGCTCAGTAGGATAACTGTAATTGTGTTGCTCTGCTTTTTAACAGGTCTACATAAGTTAATAGCACTGGCAAAAACGAAAAGGATAGCTTCAGGCCTCTTAACAAGTTCAGGAGACAGTGCTAGTGACCACAAATAGACACACTACCTGATGTCCAAGTACAGGTTCACTGGAAATTGCTGCACGTTAGTTTTTAAAATCTTTCTACACATAATAAAAAATATATATTATGAACAATACAAGTACATCTCATATACACAATAATGACAAAACGCCTACTCAAAGCAAACAGATGCAGAAAAATATTACGGGAGATTTCCTTTTTCTCTCTTTTCTTTATCCTCTTGCTATTTGAATAACTTTGGTTCCAACCGTAAAAATCACAACTTAGCAAATTTCATTTAAATGCCTTTTTAATAATTTCTTCATGTTCACAGAAGTTTCACTGACCATTTTTATGTTTAAGGTCCAGATGCAATGCATATTGTATAAAAGAGAGCACTTAATGTTTACCTTGCATGAATTAAACCTACGTACCTTTAACTCTACAAACTTCTGCATAACATTTAGACAAAGCTCAGACACACAGCATGCCTAGCCCTCATATATATACACATCTCTAATCACAGGTATATAGGGTGTCAAATATACTATAATAACCTCCATGTAAGGTTTGAAATTTGGTAACAAAATGAGAAAAACTAAAAATATTATTTTACGTGTTCTAAAATATCTCTTTTTTTTTGTGCTAAAGTCAAATGTTAGCTCAACATGAAAAGGACTTTTATATAATTCAGCAATATTATAATCTTGACCATTTTGCAAACACTTTTAATAATAATAGCTTAAACGTGTACAAAAGTTCTTGGTTAATTAGGGAAATAAACACTCAGTTCTTTATATTTTTAATCAAGTAGGAAACACAGTTCATATAATGTTATTACTTTTTCTATTTTTGTTTTTTTTTTTTGTTTTAGCAGCTGCTTACTGTTTTATATGGTGGATAAAGTGGACAACATCCAGCGATGGGTGGCAAGTCAAGAAGAGAAACTGTCAGTTGGTGGAGGTTCTGTGGGTGGTGCTCCCTTGGAGTTAAGTTTTTTGTTTTGTTTTTTTTTTTTTACTTTTTTACTTTATTTTCTCTCTTTCTTTACAGTATTTTTCTCTGCGTGTGGCTGTGTGGTGTGTATGCATGTGTGTGTGGGGTTTTTTTCCACTAAATTTGATCAATCTTCTTCCCCTTCTTCCTCACCCTGCAGTAGCAGGGTGGCAGCGGCGGTCTCCTCCTGCTGCTGCTGCTGCTGCTGCTGGTGGAGTTGCTCACAAGCAGCACGCTTCTCCCTCTGTTTCTCTTGAATCTTCTTCATCTCCTCCGAATATTTGCAGAAGGTGTGTCCGAACTTGGCCCACACCTTGTAGGGCACGGTGATGGAGTTGCGGTAGGTGGGCTTCACCTCGCTCACTCGCATAAACACACCGTACTTGTTGGAGCCCACATCGAAGAAGAAGCGCTTGTTGTCCACAGTCAAGGAGGTGCCCTCGGGCAGCTCTGCGGGCTCCTCCTCCACTCCGTAGTCGTCGATGAGCTTCGCCAGAGCATCACGGAACTCGATGAGCCCCTGTGCGGGCAGCGCAATGGTCTGGCCCTGCGTGGAGCCCAGACCGGGCCCCCGGTTGACCGTCTGGCGGATGCGCAGGAAGCGGCCGCGCTGGTTCTCCTTGAGATCCATGTAGTACTTGCGGTTCTCGCGCACCAGGAACTCACTCTTGAGCGCCCGGCGCGGCTCGTCCTGTGCCTGGGCCAGGTCGGGTGGCTGGCTGGGGCCCAGCTGTGCGTAGTGCTCGATGAAGTCGCCCAGGTAGTCGCGGAACTCTACGGCCACTGACATCGAGAGAGTGAGGCGGCTCTTGTTGCCACCCGCGCCCACCTCAGCGATCTTCAGGAAGCGGCCCTTGGCGTTCTGCTTCACGTCCAGGTAGAAGCGCTTGTTCTGGATGTCCACCCGCTTGGAGGCCAGCTCCTGCGTCTCATGCTGCAGCCCCCCCGGGGCCCCGCCGCTGCCGCCACTGCCGCCGCCCCCGCCGCCACCACCGCCCCCGCCGGAGCCCGAGCCTGAGCCCGGGTGCCCCAGGGAGCCGCCCGAGCCCAGCGCCGCACCACCCTGCTCGCTGCCGCTGTCTCGGTCCGCCATGATGCTGCGCTCCGCCGCCTCGCCGCCTCGCCGCCGCCTGCCGCTCCGCCCGCCGCCGCCGCCTCAGTCGCCTCAGCCGCCGCTGCTTTCCCTCCCCGGCTCCGCCTGCTGCCGCCGCAACCCCCACAGCCAGTCAGCCACTCTCGCGAGATCTGCGGGAGAGACGAGACAGACGAGACCCGGTAACAGGGCACTGACTCCCCAGTACAGTAGCTGAGCGCCCTACTGTACGCGCCCACCCGCTGGCCAGGCACGTGACCTGCGCCCCCTCCCCACTGCCAGCCCCCAGCCACCCACCCGCCAGGCAGCGCCCACCCCACCCGCCAGCCCTCACCCCACACCCCTGGCTAGGGGGGGGGGGGAACAGGACCCGCCGCGTCGCAGCTGCCGCCACCACTGTGGCTGTCGCTGTTGGTCAGACCCTGGGCAGCCTTGGCCCGGGGAGTTGGGGTACTAGGGATGAGAGGAGGGCTGCCATACTAAGCATAGGGAACGGGCATGAGCTCTACTTTCCAGTGACCCCAAAGAGAGGTGTGGGGGCAGGGGCCTGCGCAGCACAACTGAGTCCGCTGCAAAGAGGGACACCAAGTCACGGCCACCCCCTCCCCTCGGGCCCCAACAAGACCCAAACCCAAACCCAGAACGCCCCACACGCCACCAGGCTGTGCTATCTCCTACCGCAGAACCTTGGCCGCAGAGGCTGGTGAGGAAGAGGAGAGAAGAGGAGAGGTGGTGCGGCAGTAACCCTTAGCTGCAGAAGGGGCTGCTGGGGATGAGGTTGGGGCGCCGGCAGCAGTGGCACTGAGCAGCAGACACCTAGCCGGTCCCTCCCCTCGCTCCAGCCGCTCCCCCTCCCAACGCAGCTCCCCCTCCCAACGCAGCGACTCTGGCCTCAGATGATCCCGCTCCCCCCTCCCCCCAACCGCAGCCCCGCACAGTCGGGCGGGCGCACTCACCGGCAGGGGGGAGCTGAGCAGAGGACGGCAGCCGCACCAGGGCCGGGGTGCCCGCAATGCCTGTTCCCGTGAGCTCTGCCCTTCCCCCCCAAACAACAATCAAAAAGAAACCCCACACTCACCCCCAAACCTTCAACCAGCCCCCTTTGGGGCCAAGACTGCCTGCCTGCCTCCCCCACCTCCTTCTGAGATTTGGGGAAGGGGGGCAACCCTGCTCAGGGCTGAGCCCAGCCTCGGTTGCCGGCCAGCTCTGCGGATGAACCAGGCCCTGCGGAGCCTTCAACCCCTAGCCCACTCTTCCTCTCTGGAAGAACCCATAAAGGAGGAGAAAACCAAGCACGCTTTAGGATATTCACGAGCTAAAAATGCCAGGAATTTCCTGGGAAACGCAGTTCCTTACGGGATTCATTAACGCAGGTTCACTCATCCATTTTACCCCTCTCAGAAACTCCTCAGTGTCAAGGGGAGCCCCCACCTCTCAAAAAGTAAAACATTAAATGATCGCTGGGTTTTAGGCAAATAGCTAGGTTACCGACCATTAGTTAACCAATTAGTCTTTGGACAGTGACACCTGAAAGGGTAGTCTCTGGTCTCAGAAATCATTGATTTTTTTTTCTTTCTAGATTTGAGGCATAATCTAAGGCCTATTTTCCTTCTCCCAGATATAAAGCAAACACTCATAACCACCTCACTGCAGTCTGCAGTCCTAACAGCTATGAGAAAGCTAAGGCCTATCTGCAGAGAACCCCCTGCCAAATGCCTCCTCATCACCTTCCACGGGGGTCTCAGAGGATATGGGACCTCAGAGTCCTATTCCTGACTTTCTCAAGCATGAAGCGCTGCCTCTGTCCTGAGAAGAGTATACCTATCCCATCTATGGGTTCCATTCCCATTGAACATCCTCCACCCCCCAAAGTTAGGAGATTTGTCTCCTTTGCTCTGAGCCAGAGACAACTCAGTATACGGTTGCCTAAACTTCCTGGAAAAGAGGGGGGAAAGAGGACTAATGATCAAGAAACCCAGACAAGCCCAAGGCATAAGCCTTATTAATACCTAAGCCCTCATAGCCCCCTAATATTTCCCTTCACATCCTGGGCAAACCTGCCTGCTAAGTATTCACAGCTTCCTTTTTCTCTTAGCAAGGGACCCATTCTACCCAGTATCAGTCACTTCAGCTTTGGGCTGACGTTTGCTATTCCCCTTAAAGAGAAAGAAACAAGGCAAAGCACCCTGGCTATCGAAGAGCAAACTGGAGTAATCAAATCCTGTGAGCCAGTTCTAGAATCACCCACCTGTCCAGTGATCATTTAAATGTCCCCCTAATGGGGAGGCCCACTAAGAGATAGAAATCCAGGCATTAGACACCATAAAGAATTTCCCCTTAGTTTGAGGGGTATCCTTGAGTATCACATAGTAGTACCCTTTCAGTGCTGATTTTTGCTGCACTCCCTCCCTTGTCGGGAAGGGGACACAGCAAACTGTTAGCGCACCACGCATCTCACACTACACACGCACACACAAAACACGTATGTAAAGAAGCGGAGGCTCCTCCAGGTTCGCACAGTAGCGATCAGGACCCTGGATAGACCCCGGCCCCAAACAGGGACGCAAAATCTGAGTGGCAGGGTCTCCGCACAGAATCCTACGGGGAATTGGTTCCACTTGTAAACTGAAGCTAAGATTTGGTGAAGTCCGATCTACAAGAGCCGCTGCTCTTCCTTAAGGGTTTATCGCACGCTGTACCAAGACTTCGTCTCCTCAGGAAAGCGCAAAACAGCAACTAGGCCAATGCGATTGCGATGAGGGGGCGCGCGCCTGCCTATCCGGCCATTTTCCCATGCTAATAACGATCGCTTCCCGATGACAAAAAAACAAAAACAAAAACAAAAACTAGGGCTTTAAACTGCCAGCCTTCTTGGACCACCTTTGGAGCCTAAATTTCTTGCCCTCGATCCCAAACGATTATGTCCAGGAGTTTTGAAGTGGTTTTAGTTCGGGAATGCTCTGATTTTCTGATAAAGTGTCCCCAGGAACTGAGTTCTTAGTTGCCCAGTACAGAGCCAACTGATGAAGTTTCTAGACAAAACACAAGTTAAATATCATTTCCTTGCTTAAACTGGGAATTCTACGCTCAAATCATAAAATGACTGAGACCTGGATCTCTCCGCATAAATATGTACTTACTTATTTAATGGTATTTACATGTATAAAATTTCTATTATAAACTGGCCTCTCACCTACTTTTTATATGTCTCTAACAAGAAACAAGAGTAATAATGCCTTTTCCAAACTAATTCAATGATAAATTGGATATATGGTACATTTTTCACTACTCAAATAAGGGAGTTAATTTAAGGATAAGCCTGTAAGTCTGGGCTTTTGTTCAGACTAGGAGGAGAGTGGTAAAAGGTAGATTTCCTTAAACTATAGAATAAAGTAGCCTTAAAAAAGGCAGTCTGAGAAGAATGAATAGTGACTCAGAGAAAGTCTTTAAACAAAAAGCTTATAACCTTTAATAGAATTTCAAAGTTAGATTTGCATCCTAATGTTGAAAATTCACTAGAAAATTTGTGGACTTAAAATGGCATCTAACCATTTGTTAACTGCCTAAACAATATACTAGTTTGGTAAATGAAAAGCCAGTTTGAATATGTAACTTTAAAACAAATAGTTGTAAAATTAAATTTACAATGCAGGAAAGACAAAGGGAAAACGAAATATATTAATATGCAGCAAAATATCCGTGTTAATGAAAAAATAATAAAGTATTCCCTTCCTCAAAGTTTGCTTACGTTTAAAAAAATGATAAACGCCTCTGGATTTCTTGTGTTTTTATTAACACTACACACATATCTTGAAAAGAATAGACTGTTTTATTTTTAATCCCATTATCTCTATGTCTTTAAGAAACTTTTACCAACAAAAAATTGTTTGCAAGTGAAATAGACCATAGGTAGACAAGAAGGAAAAAAGTCTCAATTTCCTCAGTCTGAGCTACAGGTTCTGAAATAACGTAATTTAGCTTTGGTTTTTAAAAGTAAAAATTAACACGTTTATAAAATAAATTTGAAGAGAGGGAATCTACTTTTGGGTAATAAGCCCTTTTGAATATAGAGCTTCCAATAGAAAACAATATGCTGATTAATATTTCACAGAATTGCAGATTTCCAAAATAAAAAGAACAAGAACATTAAAACTTGTGTTTTCAAGTGCTGCTTAGGTTAGATGCCTGTTTTAAACCAGACAATTATCTTCAATACTCAAATCACTAAAATCAACTGGAATGTTTTATTGCAAGTGTTCAAAGTGGAGGAATTACCCATTTCTTCTCATGGCTTTCTACCAGAAAAATTAAGGGAAACCCTCAAGTAGATGTTAACATTTAACGACAACAACAAAGACTAATGGTAATAGTATTTCACCATTTTAAAAAACATGCATTCCCCTTTCTGTAGCTCACCTTAACTTTAAAATCATGCCTCTTCAATGCTATTTTAATGTTTAGGGTTAAAGATATGAATTAAACATTTAAAATATGAAGAGAACAATCCATATGATACAATCCTCACATTTCACAAAATGTTTCCATTTTAAGCATTTACAGAAGAGTTAAATAAACTATCACACATTCTAAATTCGATAAAAATTTTCAGAAAACCGGGCATTTTTTGTACCCAAAAGGTCCAAACAGAAGCGATGCAAATGTCAATAGCTCCCTCCCTTCCGGCTTTCACTTAAATGGTTTTACTAGTACCCAAAAGGAATGAAATCAGCAATCCGCTCCACACACTAGCCAACCACTCCAGTTTTCAAAGGCGCAATTCGCAAACATCAGTTTGGGAAGGGAACATTGGAGGGGGGTCTTGAAGTAATCAAAAAATTCCTTTTCTCCTCTGACAGTCTACCAAAAAGATGTCAAACCGAATTCTGCCTATTGTAAAACACTGGGACCTCCCTTCCAAGGACAGTGGACACAGAGACACCGCTACAAAAAGCTACTCCAAAGCGCCTAGTTAGTCCGACAGAAACGTGAGGGGCCCAGATAAGAACGAATCAGAACCCTCAAGAGGGTCCGTAGAGACAGCAAAAAGGTGGTGGCATTTATTCGAGGGTAGACAACAACGAACCAAAGAAAGTTGCCCCAGTCGGGCTCTTGGGCCTTTCTCTATCCAAGTTCAGGCTCAAGGCAGATATGTTGGGGGAGGGGGGGGAGCGTCCCTTCCCCTACAGACATTTCAGCCGCCTCTGGCACTCCCTCTTGCTCAAAGGGAAGCCCCTCCAGCTTCACAACCGTTCCTTTTGCCCCCCGGACAAGGGCAGAGGTGTGTGTTAAGCTGAATTAGCTCTGTTGGGCAGCGAAAATGCCTTGCCCGGGCCACCCATCCTTAGGCCTGGTTTCGTCTGCGATTTCAGTAGCAATGTATTATTTTTTATTTTTACAACGCACCTTGGGCGGGTGTATGTATTGCGGGAGGAGGGGAGGTTGAACACAGGAGAGGAGGGGTTGGTAGTGGAACCTAGAACCCTCCTTCCTCTCCCCTCCTGCCAGTTTTGCTGTGCAGGGAGTGTCGGCCACGTTTGGCGCACTGTCCCAGGCCCCGGACGAAGGTGGCCAGGGAAAATGGGGTTTAGAGATTGCTAAGCAAACGGCACCACTGGTGGTCTCCAGCGCCTGCGGAGGTAGGATTGTCCTCTTTCTTTTAAGGGGCGTGTGATTTTGTTCTTTTTTTGGAGGTGGGAGGGAGGGAGTTCGTTCGTGCGCTACGGAGTGTGTGTGTGTGTGGGGGGGCGTTGCTGCACTGCCAGGGTCCCGGGAGGGAGGGTGCGGGGATATCCACTACGGAACAGTAATTATTCCTGGGGCGTAAGAGGGCGATTAGAGGGACGGAGTGGGCGGCACCTCGAGCTGTGGCAGTGGCAGCAGGAAAAGTCGCGAGGGGCTTACCCGGGCGGGCGGGCGGGCGCTGTCCTGCCGCAGGTGAGAGAGGGCGCGCGCTAGGCAAGCGCGAGGAAGAGGGAAAGAGGAGGAGGGGCGCGCGCACGCGCGCGCGCACACACACCTGTCCTGGACGGCGGCGCGAGCAGAGCTGCGCCTCACTCGGGCTCTGTTAGCTGTGGAAGGAGGAGGGCGGGCCGGCCGGCGGGGGCGGGACGCCGAGGGGAGGAGGAGGAGGCGGCTCGGTTGGCTGGCTCGGCTCGCGCTCGTTCTCCCTCCCGCGGGCAAGCCCCGCTCACACCCTGTTTCTCCCGTTCACTCACAGCCCCCTTTGCTCTCCCTCCTCCTCCTCCTTCCCCTGCGGGATCCGCTCGCCGCCGCCGCCGCCGCCGCAGACGGCAAGTCGTGGCAGCCAGACGTCGGCGCGTAACCCGGCGCTCCGTGCGTGACTCCGGGCGACGTCAGCGCGCGCTCCGCGCTACCCACCCCCCCGTACCCCCCCGCGCGCGCGCACGCGCGCGCCACCTTCCTTGGCTCGCGCCCTCCGCCCTCGCGTCCCTCAGTTTTAGTTGCCGCGGCGGCCGCGGAGCGCGCGGCGGCCACCAAGCACGCTCCCTCCGCCCCCATCTTGCGCGTGCGCGCGCCTCCCCGCCGTTGGCGCGTCAACAGTCAGCGGCCCAGGCCTCGAGGCGCGTCTGAGTAAGGGGCTGCTTGCGGCCTCTTTGCCCGCACTTCCTCCACCCGCCGCGGGGAGCGGACCGTGGAGGATTTATCCCTCCCTGGGCTTTGAAAGCCGAATAAAAGCTTAAGCAGTAATACAGCCCTGCAGGGCCTGCGTCAGTTCCAGCTCTGGGCCCTCAGAGTCGTAGTTGGTGCTGCTACCACTGCGTCACCTACCCCCCCACGCCCCTCTCTGGTCCTGGGTCCGCCCTGGTCTCTCTGGAGGGAAAGGGCCTTTGATCTCTTGGGAGGGTCTCACCTTGGCCTTCAGATCCCTGCAGTGAGGGGCTAGAAGGCAAAATTAGCATAAAGAAGAAAGTGGCTAGACTACGTTCAGACTCTAGCCTCAGGAATCTGACAGGAAGCGTGGGGTTGCTGCCCAGCCTCCCACGCAGTGTAGGTGAAACTGGGCCCCTTTGAGGGACTGTGACTAAGGACAAAACGCTGATAAATATTATATGCGTCCTTGAGCTGAGAGGGAGAAAGTAAAAGGGGCGACTTAATTTTCATAAATTGCAATGAGAAATGCACAACTTTATAGGATGTCTTTGAAGACATGATTTTTGGTGCGCGGTAACTTTTTCCCCTCGCTTTGTATGCTGTCACATCTCCATTCTGCAACACTGAGTATGTGGAGTTGGATCAGGTAAAAATTTCTGGCTGCAAAATGAGTAGAATCTAGCAGAAGTCAATCTGTGATTTAGGAAAACTTAGTCACTGCCCTAACTTATTTAACTGAGTATATTTTCTTTTAAGTTACTCTGCAATACACCGTAAGATACACTTTTATTAGGCAATAGTAGACTTTTAAACTCGCCTATTATAGGACCTTTTACAAGAAGCTCATCTAGTTACCCTGTCAGGAAAGTAGGAGCAAAGTGAAATTAACCCCATTTTATTACTTTATTTTTTAAAAAGATTTTATTATTTTTTAGAGAGAAGGGGAAGGGAGAGAGGCAGAGAGGGAGAGAAACACCAATGTATGGTTGCCTTTCACCTGCCTCCAGCTTCAGACTTGGCTGGAGACCTGGTTTGCAACCTGGTTATGTGCCCTGGCTGGGAATTGAACTAGTGACCTTTGGGTTTGCAGGGCGGTGCCTTATTCACTGTGCCACCAGCCAGGGCTTAAACCCCATTTTATAGATGAGAGCATTGAGTCACAAAAATACACGTTAGTTCAGTTGCAAGGAGCCTGTCACTGATAGAGGGAAATGCCATAGGTTTACTATCACCTGCTTTACACCTGCTGTATCCTCTAAACCAGAAGTCCCTCAAATGTTTACTTCCAGATATCTTTTGATGCCCGCCCCCTGCCCCCAACCATGTATGGTTGGCAGTGACTAATGTCTGAGAGGAAAAAATTGGGAAGGTATTCCTGGAAACCTCAAATCACAGAAGACTCTAAAAGGTTTGAAATTTTCTGCATAGAAAATTGCAGCTCAGCACTGAGTTACTGAGAAACGATTCAACTTCCATACTAAAAAAAAAAAAAAAAAAATGTTTCTTAATCTCTAGTTAGAAGTGAGAAAATGTTAGAGACAGGTTTAAGAATGATGGCTCATTTTCTTTGAATTGCTTCTTTATTCACCTCATCTTTAGGTGGCAGCACTACTATATAAATATCTTTTAAACTACAACTTGATATCCTAAAGCATTTTGTCCTAAACGCTTCCAACTATATTGTGGAGATTAGAAGAAAATCATTACCGAGAATTGGAACACGTAGGAGGTTCTAGAAGAGGAAAAATGAAGGCTTTAAGAGTGATTATTAAAATACATGGATGTACTAAAGAAAAAGATTAGAAAGTTCCCAAAACCCTTCTTTTAAAGCTGTATGAGAAGCAAGCATTTTTACTGCAAACCCGACCTCTTACTGAAACATAGCCTAAGATATCCTTACAAAGCAAGCCATAGGTTCTCCACATTGCATATTTATCAGGCATTTGTAACTTTTAAGTGGCTAATTGTTTAGTTACTCATACTTTAATTACAATTTTAAAATTTAAGTGCAGCCCTGGCTGGTGTGGCTCAGT
The DNA here is from genome assembly GCA_004026585.1 of Noctilio leporinus. Taxonomy (NCBI): domain Eukaryota; kingdom Metazoa; phylum Chordata; class Mammalia; order Chiroptera; family Noctilionidae; genus Noctilio; species Noctilio leporinus. Next base: position 39,895 of record PVIW01006265.1, on the reverse strand, counting down.
GGGTTGAGCATTGGCCTGCGAACCAAAAGATCACTGGTTTGATTCCCAGTCAGGGCACAGGCCAGGTTAAAGGCCAGGTCCCTAGTTGGGGACATGAGAGAGGCACTAATTAATGGTTCTCTCACACATTGGTGTCTCTCACCCTCTTTTACTTCCTCTCTCCTTCTCTCTCACTAAATAAAAATATTAAAAAATAAATAAAATAGAATTTAGGTGCAGTTTTCCTCAATAAAATGCATCAGGCTTATGAAGATCCCCAACAGGACCTTATTATTGAACCTTGTGGAAGAGAATTCTTCCTGACTTCTTTTCTCCCTAAATTGTTCATATACAAAGTAAAGGATCATTCAAACTCAGAGAAGTGAAAAGACAAGCTAAACCAAGTATAAAGTAATAGCAATTTACAGATATTCCATATCTTAATTTATCACATTTTTGACAATAATGAATTGTGACATATGGGTGTTATTTGGAGCAAATGCTTTCTAACTAGAACTTTGTCATAATTAATTTAGTTCTCCTGTACCCCTTTACCCAAGCAACCAAACAAAATAGAATTTACATGCATTACAAAATAGGCTGCATTAGATTTACAGCATAAACATAACTATCAAGGAATACAGAGGTATAACCATCAGAAGTAAGAAATCAAAGTACTTCTGGATAGGGGAAAGTCTTAACAAAGCCTTTCTTGATGGCAGCTTTCATCTTTCTCAAGTCAAATCTGGGGAAGAAGTCTCAAGCAAATTGGTAGAATTCAAGCTCAGCAGTATCATGTTAAGATTTTTAAAGCTCTCTAGTGCCAGCAAATCATGCAGTCTAGGGGCCTTGGCTCCAAACTTCTGCCAACTCCATTTTGGCAGTAAAGTGTTCTGTTGAACAAAGTTTGCACGTGTTTAGGGTGTGAAGTGGTTCCTCAGGCATTTATCTGGTTTTATTCCAATTTTGGGACTTGAGGATGAGGGTCAGAAGCATGAGACTTGTATAAGTCATATGTGCTCTGACACAGGCTATGCTATTGATCTTAAATTTTCACTTAAACAAGAGCAACCTTTTCTTTGTTGGTGTAGGAGTTATTCAAGTGAACCCTTCGGTTTACAACTTAAATGCTAACATGATATTGAACAAAGCAGATGATCAGACCCTCTCTGTTGAGGTAATGGAGCTGTGGAAAATTACTCCTCATCCTCCCATCCACAATACCACCTAAGTGTGTTTATCCAATATCAACTCACTAAATAATAATATGCAACTTGAGAGCAAAGGGGCCACTAATTATTAAAACTTGATCTCATTGTTAGATTGTAACTCTGAGCCTCTGATCTTTCTTGGTATGAGTTGTCTGGCTTCATCTCTTTAACCACATCTCCCATCCTCAAGTCATTGGTTAAGAAACAACACCCAAGGCCCTGGCTGGTGGTTCAGTGGACAGGCACTGGCCTGCAAACCCAAAGGTCGCTGGTTTGATTCCCAGTCAGGGCACATAACCAGGTTGCAAGCCAGGTCTCCAGCCAGGTCCATAGCTGGAGGCAGGTGAAAGGCAAACATACATTGATGTTTCTCTCCCTTTCTTCCTCCCTCCCTGCCCTTCTCTCTGGGAATAATGAATCTTTAAAAAAACATTATTTTTAAAAATCTTTTAAAAAACAACAACAAAAAAGAAACAACACCTGGCCCAGATGTGCGTGCTAACTTGTCTTATTTCAGGGGCCACTCTTCCTGAGAGAAATATAATATGCTCTCAATTTCCATTATTTTTTTTTTTCAAGTAATTCTAATAGGAAATCCTTGCATAATTTGGGGTAATACAATCTGCAAGCCACAAAAATGTTGTTAGAGCATTGTTTTTTATTTTTTGGGGTGTTTTCCCCTGGCTTAAGAGTAATGGAAAGAAAAATGTGCAAAAGTAAAAGTAACATGTTGAAACGATTATCTTACCTTTAAACATGATCAATGGAATGTCTATAGAATACAGGTACAGTAATTTGAAAATGGTAGTTATTTTTGATACTTTTGCCAAGAGTGTGGCCTAAATTCTTATTTGCACCTTTCCCTTTTCTTTTGTTCTCTTTAAAAGCAATTCCCCAGTCACAACTAATATATGGATGAAGTTAGAGATGTAGAAGTTAGATCTGGACCTTTCCAAGAGTGAATTTATTGGACTGGAAAGTACTATTGAATGGTGTTGCACATTTTGGTGCCATTTTGCTACCTGGAGCAAGACTAAATACATATACGTATAGGTAGGTATGTACATACAATAAGATACCACTGCTCTCTGAAAATAATTTAGGCCACTTTTACTAGCACTTTGCAATTAGATAAAGATCAGTTGAGTTTCTTTCTATGGTGAGTAGAATGTGTGTTTTTTGGGGGTGAATACAAAGTAATTTTTTAAAATGTTTTGTGCTATAGTATTTTTTCTCTTAAGTATACATTTTCTTCTTGTTTACTTAAATGCTTAAAATTAATTATTAAATATAAATGTAGTATGAATGTAAATTTAACTAGTTTTACTTCCTAGATAGTAGATCAACACTTACTTGATAAGTAGGTGTATAAAGAAGAAATGTCTTTTAATATATTTTATTTATTATTTTTTTAGAGAGAGAGAAGGGAAGGAGTCAGAGAGGGAGAGAAACATCCATGTATGGTTGCCTTTCCCCTGCCTCCAGCTACGGATCTGGCTGGAGACCTGGCCTACAACCTGGTTATGTGCCCTGGCTGGGAATCGAACCAGCAACCTTTGGGTTCGCAGGTCAGTGCCTAATCCATTGATCCACCGGCCAGGGCAAGAAGAAATGTCTTTTAATTACTATTTTGTAATCTCATTAATATACATAATATGCATAATATGTATAATATGTATATGTACAGCTGATGTTTAGATAACTTTTCTTTTCTTTATTTTTTTGCCTTAAATTTTCCTTTTAAAGTAGGTAGTACCTGCTATATTAGGACTAGCTCTTGGGACCTGCTGCTGTTTATGTCAACCTTATTTTCTCGAGTCACTTACTGAATAGTGTCTATCGAATGTCTATTTGCAGGTATAGTTCTAAGTGTTCCAATAAAACAAATCTCTGCCCTCCTGGGTTGCCAGTCTAATAAGACAAACAAACAAATATGTAATATAATGCTGGATAGTGATAAGCTCTAAAAGGAAAAACAAAAAGGGAAAGGGGTATTTCTGTGCGATTGTGAATGTGTGTGTGCATGCTTCCCACCTGATATATTAAATAATGTCATCAAGAGGGCCTCTCTGAAGTATGCTCACTTCGGCAGCACATATGCTAAAATTGGAATGATATAGAGAAGAAGATTAGCATGACCCCTGCACAAGGATGACATGCAAATTCATGAAGCAGTTCATATTTTTTGGTACATTTACACAATGGAATACTAAAGAGCAGAAAGAAAGAAGGAACTCCTACCTTTTGTGACAACATGGATAGAACTGGAGAGTATTATGCTTAGTGAAATAAGCCAGGCAGTGAAAGACAAATACCATATGATCTCACCTAATACAGGAGACTAATGAACAAAACAAATAAACAAAATAGAACCAGAGGCAAGGAAACAAGGAACAGACTGACAGTCTGTAGAGGTGAGGGGGGAGGAGGAAAAAGAGACAAGGGGAACAGTTTAGTCAAGGAACTAGTATAAATGACCCATGGACATGGACAACATGTGGGGATTGACTGTGGGAGAAGGGATAGGGAAGGTGGGGCATGAGAGAGCAATGGGGTAAAAATGGGATAAATGTAATACAACAGCAATAAATTAATAATTTTAAAAGAAGAAAGAGCCCTGGCTGGTGGCACAGTGGATAAGGTGCCGGCCTGCGAACCCAAAAGTCGCTGGTTCAATTCCCAGCCAGGGCAATATAACCAGGTTGCAAACCAGGTCTCCAGCCAACTCTGTAGCTGGAGGCAGGTGAAAGGCAACCATACATTGATATCTCTTTCCTCTCTGCCTCTCTCCCTCCCCGTCTCTCTGAAAAATAATAAATAAAAAAAATCTTAAAAAAAAAAAAAATTAAAAAAAAAAAAAAAAAGAAGAAGAAGAAAAGAAAAGAAAGCCTCTCTGAAGAGAGAGTAACATTTGAGCAGAGACCTGAAATAGTCATGTGACTATCCGGGGAGATGTTTCAGGCATTGTGAACAATTTATGACACATAAATTCTGAAGTATAAACTAGGTAACAGCCCATGTGAAAACTACAATACGTCTTTTTATTTTTAATTAAGAGAAAAAAAGAAAGTCAGTAGGTTTTCTGGATAATCACTAGGCTTTCAGGAAAAAAAAAATTAATATCACCATTGCTCTATATTTCCCATGATTATTTCATTATTTACTACAATAAAGTTTATCATCTACAGACAAAGCTTCACAATAATGTGTCTGCAATTCCAATTTTTTTCCCTCAATTTGTTTGGTGGCAAAAACTGGAACTGGCATGACTCTAAAGTCTTCATTTATTCCAGTTGGTGTGACTATTGATGCATTTTATTATGGAAATGTGTTTGATTAAGGACTGCTGCCCAGGACAACACATTTTAAGTAAAATATAGATAGCATAATATATTAAAATCCTAAAATATTTTAAAAGATTTAATTTATAAACTCATCTGGCCCCAAGGATTTGGGATAAGAGGTTGCATACCTGTATCAGATTTTTTCTTGATTCTCTGATTAAAATATCACCATTGATGTTCAACTTTAGATACCTTTTATTCACAAGTGGAATGTTTATATAATGCTTTTATTATGTACCTGGCTCTGAAGTCCTCACAGCAACCTTATAAGTAAGTTCTATTATTTTGCAGATGAGAAATTTAAGGCACAGAGAGATTAAGACAACCAGCCTAAATCACACATCTACCAAGTGGCAGAGTTAGGAATTGAACCTGGATAATTTTCTTCCATAGCTTGTACTCTTTGCCATTAAACTAACTCTTCTCTCATCCCTCTCTCATTTACCTCTATTTTGGAAGTTTTGAATATTAATCCTTTCTAACAGCATAGTTTTCCCCCCATCTACTCTGAAATATCAGACATCAAAAATTAAATTTCTTTACAAATATCTTTTCTTAAATATTTTATTCATTATTTTTAGAGAGAGGGGAAGGGAGGGAGGAAGAAAGGGAGAGAAACATCAATGTATGTGCCTGCATCTGGGTACCTGGCTGGAGACCTGGCCTGCAATCTGGGTACCTGCACTGACTGGGACTCAAACCAGCAACCCTTGGATTTGCAGGCCAGTGCTCAATCCACTGAGCCACACCAGCCAGGTCCTTCTTTTTTTATTTTTATTGTATTTTTCTCCATTACCATTTAGTCCTTTTTACCCCCGCCCCCCACAAATATCTTTCAATAATGTTTTAACTTTTATTTAGTCCTGCTATAATTTGAGCCATTCCTATTTCCAGTTGAAATTGGAGATTTATTCATCCTCATTTCTTAGTCTGATAAATTTTCATGTTAACGTTGTGTTTCATCATCCTTTTCCTTTCCCATGAATATTCTTGGATAATAATGAGACACCTCCCTTATTATTGTGGCCTCGTCAGATGTCAAATCATATTAAAAATTTGGATCTAGTTTAGTGAGCAGTAGCAACAGCTAAATAAAGCTCTGTCACTGCTTTGTGGGTTTCTCTCAATGAATTGTATAACTTGCTTCAGATCACTTTATTCTAGGCATTAAATTAGCATTTTTTAGTTGGGATTGATCTTGTTTTTGTTAGCTTATCCTCAAGTAAAAGTCTTCCATAAGCAATTAGAATCAAAAATAGTTTCTGTTCCCAGTTATCTATTTGTTTATTTATTGGCTATATAAAAGCAAGATTGATTGAATGTATATCATGAGGTTGGACAAAAGCTGTATTATGTGTAACTATATAACATAGATAAGGTTAATCTCAGCAACTATAGTATATTGAACTTTCCAAGCATCTACTCTTGATTGTCCCAGAGATTCACTGTGAGACATTAAACAAATCACTTTAGTCTTTCTCTGTGAAAATTAATGTGCTGTCCTTGAATACAAAGATGAAGGTTCTGACACATACTCGGTAAAGCATTATTTTTTGTAATGCTGATGGACATGTTCTGAGCCAAACACAATTTCTCTGGGGTCTTTCAACAGCTCATGTTTGTTAAGTTTAGAGATGCAGTTCATGGCCACCTGAGCTAAAAAGAAATTAAGCTCATCAATTTTATCTCATTAGCATACTGCTGAATCAAATGACCCCAACAAGTTGGTTATTAAATCACCAAGATAGAAATTAGAAAAGAGACTGAATAAATATGTATGTGCACTGAGATCAGCTATAAAGTACATCAGTTTATTATAAGAAAAATTGAGGGTTTTGCCAAGACTTACCTTGAATAACTTTTTGTCTCTATCTCCAGAGGGAACACAAAAATGAGGTTTTCTCCTAAGATCATGATCCTGGAGCCACAGCTTTTCTTTACTAGTTTCTCTGCAATATTCTACATTCATAGTCTAGTACAAAACTTTTGAGGCATGCCATTAATATTTACCAAGGTGTTACAATGTCTGGGGATAAAATTTAATATTTACAATTTACCTCACCTGTGTACAAACAAACACTTCTGAATTTATGTGATGAACAACTCTTTTTACCTCTTCTGTTTTTCCCAACTTTAATTTAAGAAATCCTGCTGTGTGGTAGTCAAGAAATAGGCTGGGTAATCCAATCTCCTAGGTTCAGAATTCTACCTTCAAATTTCTATGTGACCTTCGGAAAATTACTTGACCACTATAGGCCTCAGTTTCCTTGTTTATCAAATGAGGATAATAATACCAACTTTCACATAGGTGTATTATGAGAATTAAATTAGTTAATTTATAAAAAGCTTTTAGAAGAGGATCTGGCACACAGTAAGCACTCCATAAATGTGAATTTCTGCCTGCTATGTCACTAACTTTTCCTGCCTTTCTTTCAAGGCCTAAGCTAAGTGTTCGCGCTCTCTGTCTCTCTCTGTCTGTCTCTCTGTCTGTCTCTCTCTGTCTCTCTCTCTTTCTGTCTCTCTCTCTTTCTGTCTCTCTCTCTCTCCCTCTCTTCAGATTTCAGGCTTACCAGCTTTTGCACAAGATTAAAACTCCCCTTCCTTGCTAGATTTATCAACTGCGTTGTTTTGAAAACCTCCGAGTGTTGGGCCATTTTACTCTCTTTATCTCTCTAACAGCTTTTTAAAATGAGTTATTTATAGAAAGCAGTAAGTCCCCGTATATACATTGCAAAGTTGGCCTGTGATAACTAGAGTATGAGTTCCTTGAGAGCTTGAACTGTATCTTAATTACCTCTATTACTCTAGCCCCTTTCCCCTCCCTGCTGCAAGCCTATGATAAAGAAAGATTTGTTTAATAAATGAATTAATTTATTTAGCCCTTGTAATTTTTTTGCTCACTTTATGCTGGATATTCTCTTCTGAACCTCCAGTTTTCCTGAAAATTCTCTTGCCCTTTATCTCTGGAAATTTTAAGTTCACCTGGTGATACTGGGATCCCATCCCAGACCATCAGGCAGGTAGGAGGTTCAGTTTACCACATACTTCATTCCTCTACATCTGGGGGCAAAAATCACTTAGTTCATCTGGATTTAATTTTACACAAATTCTCTTGATTCCAGGTAGATTGATTGATTATTTTCTTTAAAGTCTATCAGTAGATTTGAGAAGGGTTCTATTTTGTTTCATTCTTTATTTGAAGATAGGGCCATAACACCCTCAGTTTCTTTACATGCAGAATAAAAATCAGCTCTCTCTCACTTGAAAGAAGTGAGGACGAATTTTATCAATCTTTTAAAAGTTTTCTTTCTTTCCTTCCCTCTTTTTTTAAATCCTCACATAAGGACATGCTTATTGATTTTGGAGAGAGAGGAAGGAATGGAGTTGGAGAGTGATAAACATCAACATGAGAGAGAAATATGGATCTGTTGCCACTCACCCGTGCCCTGACTGGGACTGAACCCTCAACCTTTCAGTTTGTGAGATGATGCTCCAACAAATTGAAACACTTGGGCCAGGGTAATACAAAAGGTATATGCAAAAGATATATGTAACACATAAAGCTTAATCGTATAATGAAACACCTAATTTAAGGATTAGAACATTTCCTGGTAACTTGCATTTTCTTTTGTGTTTCTCCTTTCTCTCTTCCTGTGGGCATCAGAAGTAACCAGTACCCTACATTTTGTGCTTATCATTCCATTGATGCTTTCCTTATAAAATTTAGGTTTATGATAAATGTATATATGCTAAAATAATATGTTTCTGAACCTGTGTGTTTTGATTTTTATAAAAATATTATCACCCATTATATAGTTTTCCGGGATTAATGTTATATTTCCAAAATTCGTTCATGTTGTTGCATATAATGATTGTCCTTTTTTCAGTACTATATAACATTCCATTGTGTGAATATATAACAAGTTATTTTCCACTTGATACATAGATGGGTTGTTTCTAGCCTTATAGAAATTATAAACATTGCTACATTAAAAATTCTTATGTGTGCTTCCTGCTCACACATGCAAATGTTTTCCTGGGATATAGACCTAGGAGTAGGATTGCCGGTTTGTGGAGCATAAACAAATTCAATTTTGTGAGATAATTAATACCAGATCTTTTCCCACTGTTTTACAGTTTATAAGAATTCTGGGATGGATGTAATACAACAACAATAAAATTAAAAAAAAAAAAAAAGAATTCTACTTATTCTTCAATATTTGTTAACTTTTCCACTTAATTTTTGCCAGTCTAGTGGGAGTAAAATGGTATATACCTTCTTCTTCTTCTTCTTCTTTTTTTTTGAAGTAGAATGGAAGAGTCCTCTTTACCTAAAGCTTTTAAAACTTCCTCTTTCTATATTAAGAAGTTTGCAGCCTGATTTGACATAACTGTGCTAGGGATTCTGTTAAGAGGAAGCTATTTATTTGTGTGATAGTTTCTGCTCAGGGCATAAAAGCTGAGATGGGGTAGAGGTTGCTCACTGGGTTGTTTGGAAATTGCTTTTAAGTTGATCTTATAGAAATACCAAAATATACATAGTTTAAAATTTCTGTTTAACACTACAAAAATGGAAATGGGTTCAACTATATTGTTTGCTATTGGCCCATCACAAATTAATCTGGTCTTGAGTTTCTGTCTGTCTCTAAAACTATTTTAAATAAAAGGCTCCTTCAGTCTGTTGATCTGGAATATTTTCACTGAATCAAGTTAAGTAAAGCTATTTTTATATATTTTCTTGTATTTTAATTGTACCGAAGGGATTCAACTTACCCTCTCTTGATGTGGTTATATGGGCCAGCACAAATTAGTCTCTCACAAAATTTCAAAGCTCCAAATGTTCATCTTACTACTGTTAGCCACTGAATTGATACACACACATTAACCAGGGAAATAAGGCCAAACAGATGGTATTACTACATTGTGCCCTGAAACGTGTGAGGTTTTTTAAAATGGAAAAAGCCATCTTATATGTAATGGTTTTCATCAATAACTAAAAACATGTGGACATGAAAAAAGAGAAACCAAAATAAATGGCAATATATGTATATTTTAAAGAAGAACTTTGTGTTTATTGTCTTTAAAAACAAGCACTAGTTTGTCATTTGTCTATTTTTTCTTCCTTTGAATGAAGGAAGGAGTTGTGTATTTGTTTTATGTTTCTTTATTATATTGTTAAGTGTAGTGTTGTATCCCCAAGGGGAACTCAGAGAATACGAATTGAGTGTGAAAGTCCTCTCTGTACCTCAATATTTGTCAATTGATAAAATGACCAAGTGAATATTCATGACCAAAGCGTAAGAAAGCTAGTTTCCCTGGTTGGTGGCACAGTGGATAAGGTGTCGGCCTGTGAACCCAAAGGTTGCTGGTTTGATTCAGCCAAGGCACATAACCAGGTGGCAAGCCAGGTCTCCAGCCAAATCCTTAGCTGGAGGCAGGTGAAAGGCAACCATACATTGATGTCTCTCTCCCTCTCTGCCTCCCTCCCTCCCTCTCTCTAAAAAAAAAAATAAATAAAATTAAAAAAAAAATTTCTATAGGGTTAAAAAAAAAAGATTAAGGTGCTGGCCTGCAAACCCAAAGGTCACTGGTTTGATTCCCCAGCCAGGGCACATAATCAGGTTGCAAGCCAGGTCTCCAGCCATGGGTATAGCTGGAGGCAGGTGAAAGGCAACCATACATTGATGTCTCTCTCCGTCCCTGCCTCTCTCTCTTCTCCCCTCTCTAAAAATAATAAATAAAATCTTTTAAGATAATAATGAAATTTTTAAAAAAAGAAAGTTATAATTCACTTTCTTCTCTATGGTCTGTAGTAGTTATTATTGGAAATATTCATTAGGGTGAATATATTTATGCCAAGTAAGTGCTTTTCAACTTTATTTATATAGCTAAAAGTGTGTTTAGTAAAGTTGCTGTTAGTGTTTGGTTTCTTTTTATGTTCTCTTCAAGCCACATGTTAATTCTCATTTCCTCATTCCTATAATGCCAGATACTCATCTCTATACTGATCAAGGAGCTGCTGAAGGAAGCCTGACTCCTGCAAGGCTCCCTTCAAGTGAAAGCTTTTTCTTTCTATCATGCAGTGTAGGTAAGCTTTTTGTTGTTTGCTTGCTTTTGTTATTTCGTAAGTGGTTGTCTATAAGATGAGCCAAAGCTAGAGGTTAAGCCTTTATTTCTCATATGGATTGCAACATGACAACATCCTCACCTTAGTGAGCAGCCTCCAAGAAGGCCCTTAGTGATTCCTGCCTTCTGGTACTCGCACCCTTTTATGTAGTCCTCTCCCACATTGTATGAGGATTAGTCTCTATGATCAACAGAATATGACAGAAGTAGAGAGGTATGGCACTTGCAAGATTATATTATGGAAGACTACAAGGGCACAGAAACCACAAGCCAAATTAGAACCTCAACTAGTTTTCAAGGAACTGTTCCTGAGGTTGTAAAGTGTTAACCTGGAACCAAGAAGGCTGGGGTCTTTCATGGATCTAAAAAAAGTGAGAGAGAGGAAAATCCTAGATATGTAGATAGAAATAAATAGGAATTTTACTAAATGTAGTAGAAAAAAAGAGAGCCCCTAACAAAAAGAAATGAAATACTGATATATGTTCCAACATGGTTGAACCTTAAAAACATGCTAAGCGAAAGAAGCCAGTCACAAAAGACCAGATAATATATGATTCCATTTGTATGTAATTATCATAATTACCAAATCTATAGAGAAACAGTGGTTTAGTTGCCTAGACCTCGGATTGGGGGGTTAGAGGTGGGTTTGGGGTGTGAAGGCTTAGTTCAGGATTTCTTTGAAAGTAAAAAAGAAAAGTTCTTACATTGTGGTGTCAGTGTAGAAAACCTGTAGAGAATTTTTGGTGAGTTTATTTGAGTCAAACTAAGTGCCAGGTCTCAATAGATAAAGAAATGCCCTGGAGAATGGCAGTTTATTTTATAAATTAGGATCAAAGGAGAAACCGTAAGGGGGTTACCTGAAGGCCATTGGTGATAGATTAGGGGAGGCAGGAAAAAGCAAAGCGTGGAAATCTCCAGAATTGGATAAAAGGTAAAATGATAGACACATGCTTCTTTTACTTAGGTGGGTAAAGGATAGTTAACAGCCCACAATTAACATAACAATAACAATGAGGGGGATTTGTGGTCTCAGTTTGAGCCCAAGGGTTTGGGGGGAAAAAGAGGAAGTTACATTGACATTCCAAAGGTTAGTTATTATAGATGCAAAAAGACTGTTAAGGTAAAGATTGACCTTTGTTAGGGAAAAATACGGGCCTAGGATGTGACTACCCCCCATTAACTGCTTTTAGTGAATAAAGTTTAGTTTTAGACCATCCTTTGCGGTTATTTTAGATCTCTGAGTTTGTAAGACTGCCTTGCAGGCCTCCCCTGAGCTTGTCAGGTTACCGTGCGGCCCCTTCTCTTCCATAGTAGTGACGGTTGCAAAGCTCTGTAAATATACTAATGTCATTGAATTATATACTTTGAATGGGTGGATTGTATGGTTTATGAATTATATCTCAATAAGGCTGTTTAGAAAGACTGGCTTCTATCTTGGGTTTTCTCTCTCTTCTATCACTTGTTCGAAAGGAATCCGGCTGCCCTGTCTCAAGGACAATCAGACACACTAACTATGGAAAGACCTGTGTGGCAAGGAATTTAGGTTCCCAGCTAACAGTCAGAGAGGAACTGAAGCCTAACAAATAAAATAACCTTGTCAGTGATCTTTGGTAACCTTATATAGGTAGAAAGTAGTATCTTATTGAAGGTTTAATCTGTACTTTTCTATTATGAGTGACAGTAAACATATTTAATAATCCTGTCCTGAAAGTATTGGCCACAAAGTTTAAATTATATTGACATTGGCTCGATACTTTCTGGACAGACCTAGGATGTTTAAGGGCATTTGTAAGAAAGTAAATAAAAACATGAATGCTATATTCAATTACATGAAGAAACATCTTTTTTTTTTTTTTTTCTTTAATTTTATTATTTTTAGAGAGAGACATCAACATATGGTTGCCTTTCACCTGCCTCCAGCAATGGAGCTGTCTGGAGACTGGCTTGCAACCTGGTTATGTGCCCTGGCTGGGAATTGAACCAACAAACTTTGGGTTCTTAGGCCGACACCTTATCCACTGTGCCACCAGCCAGGGCCAAGAAACAGCTTTTAAACTCAAAGCATCAAATATGAAAGTTAAAAGTAGATGGAGAAATGCCAAATGACTTAAGTTAAAGAAAGGTAAAACCTAGGTGCTGCAGAGGAGGAGGACACCAGCAATAAGTGCACAGATTTATCTCATGGGACTTCAGAAAGCCACAGAAATGAGAGGGGAAAAGAATACATTCATCGATTCCCCAGCCAGGGCACATAACCAGGTTGCAAGCCAAGTCTCCAGCCAGGTCTGTAGCTGGAGGCAGGTGAAAGGCAACCATACATTGATGTTTCTCTCCCTCTCTTCCTCTCTCCCTTCCCCTCTCTCTGGAAATAATTTTAAAAAGAAAATAAAAGAAATGCAATAATTAATAAACAATACAAGAATAAACTATTTAAAAAAAAGAATACATTCAGGGAGGAAAGGGGCTGAATGGTGGTGGATTATTTAAAAGTCTGTATAAGGATCAGGTAGAACCCAGATCCTCACCCTCCACTGCCACCCCAAGTTGTCTGATCCTTTGTTTTTCACCATATGGGAAACGAGGTGGGGGAGGGGGTTGGTGGTGGTGGTGCCTTCTCTGGAGAAATTGAACCAAAGAACCTCTGGATTTGGTTATATCAGGCTCTGAAGAATAAGTATGAAAACAAAGGTATAAGATGAAAACATTCAAGTCTGTATTCTAAATAGGTCACACTGTTCTTTTCCCTACCCAGCTTCAGAAAGCCAGCAACCAGATTGTTGCTAATTCCAGGCAAGAAGTAGAGGATATTTCTCTGGAAAACTGAGCTGATACAGAGAAAATATAATTTTCTTCTACTTTAGTTTTTAAAAAGCCAACTTCATTGTATAATAGAATTCATAACATATCCAGAATATAACTACCTCTCTTCACCTCCCTTACATTAGTTAGGTGTTAGCCACCATCTTTCCTTTCTTAGATCATTGTTGCATTTTTCCTATCTAGTCACCTGCTGTTCTACCTTTATCCCTAGAGGATTATCTTAATTTAGCAGTCAGAAGAATCTTTTTATAATGGAGGTCAGATCTTTTCACTTTTCTATTTAAAACCTTCTGGCGATTGATTACAGGTATCAATTAGAATGAAAGCCAAAGTCCTTATCATAGCCTATAAGGATATACATGGTCTGTCCTCTCTGTACTCCACCTCTCTAACCTTGTATTCTCCTAGTCTCCATTTTGCTCACTCTACTCCAGCCATATTGACATCTTTGAAAAATGCTAGGTTCACTCCCACTTTTGGGCCTTTGCATTTGCTGTTCTTTCTACCCAGAACCCTCTTTCCTAGATATTCTCTTGGCTAATCCCCTTATTTCCTTTAGGTTTTGCTCAAATGTAATCTTAAGGAAAGACCATTTCTGGTTACCCTATATTAAATAGCATTCTTATAGTTATTCTCTCCCTTTATTTTTTCACAGCCTATGATTCCAGATATTATATATTTATTTGTTTAATTATTTATTGTTTGTCAACCAAGACTAAAACATAAGCTCTGTAGGACAGAGAGTTTTTCCATTTATATTGACTGCCATATCCCTAGAACCTAGCATAGCACCTACTACATAGTAACTGCATAATAAAAATTTGTTGGCTGAAGGAATCAATCAATAAATCACTGAAAAGGGATAATAATATTCTTTTTCTCTTTATTTTTAAATGGTTAGTCATTGCAATAAACTTTCTAATGTTGAGCTGTCCTTGAATTCCTGATGTGACTCCACTTAATTTGGTGTATAATTCTTTTAAATTGCTGCTGAATTTTATTTTCTAGTGTTGTTTCCTCAGCAGCTTTTCTTTATTTGTGGTACCTTTACTGGATTTTATTCTTATATCTGCTTTGGATTGAAACAGAGGAACATTTATTTTTCTTTCTTCAAGGCAGCCTAAATTTTATCTTGCTTAGCAGAAGAGAGAAGAGTTTGCTTTAACTTAAAGAACCAGGATTACTTCAGCTTATATTTACCTCCAATGCTTGAGGCTGAGGTTCTTCTTCACTCAATTCCCATTTACTGAACACGTTCATTAAAGATAGTGAATATTTCTCTGAAAATATGCATATATCCTTCAGAGGATTCTGACCTTCCCATTTACTTGGTTAGAAATAATCTTTCTAGGATCCTTAGGTTTCCCTTCATTACATGCTTTCTCTGGGATGAAGTTTTGGGAGTGGGACCTCTGGTGTGAAAACCTTGACCTTCTCTTAGGGTATTGACCATAATTTAACTTTTTTTTTTTTTCAATAAATGTATGGTTTTCTTTCACCTTCATCCAGCCACAGAGATGGGTGGAGACCTGGCTTACAACTTGATTATGTGCCCTGTCTGGGAATCAAACCAGCGACCTCTGGGTTCGCAGGCTGGTGCCTTATCCACTGTGCCATCAGCCAGGGCTTTATAATTTAACTTTTAATTTATGACTCAGGATAATTATTAGAAACAGCAGTTATATGTACTATAACAATGATGCCCTTATTGGCTGTTCCAATAGATGTGTGTTTTTTCTAATACGTTAAACAGACTTTAGTTATTTTGTTAGTGTTCTCATTTTTGCTGTCCCAGCCTTCTTTTCTCTTAGAAATAAACATTTTTATTTGTTCCTTTTAATTTCCCATGAGTTTAAAGATAGCAACATGTTAAAATTATGTCTAAGATAAAAATCAATAGGCCTTGAGCCTAAGAGAGTTCCATATGACAAAATGAAAGACATTAACAACTTTTGACATCTTATTTGGCTGTTCAGAGGTTTTTCTTTTTTGTTTATTAATCTATTCTACATTAGTATACTATCAGATCATTACAAAGGCACCATAGAGCTGCCTAGGTTCAAATCATGGCTAGTCCTGGGCTTTTGGGCAAGACCCATAATTTTTCTGTGTTTCAACAAAATGAGAATAATAATTATGTTTACCCCATAGGGTTGTTATAAGGCATAAATGGTTTGATGCATGTAAAACACTTAGAATGATGCCTAGAACACATTAGTACTCAATTTTGACTTTTGTTATTATTACTATATTCCTAGAGTATCATTCCTTGATGTTCTTTTTAAGTGCATGATGAACATAGTTGAAGATGGTCAAGGCCATATTTAAATCTCTTTGTATCTTACATTCAATATTATTATTTTCCTATCTTTTCAGTAGGGAAATTGAGTCATAGAGAAAGAAAGTTGTTTACTCAATTATACAAAACTATTAAGGAATCATGAGTAAGACTCAACCTCGTTGAATTTTATTTTCATATCAGTTATTGATATTATATGATTATTGAAATACACTGAAAAGATGGGTTTCATAGTTAGTGAAATGGTTTTAGATGCACTATTCATATGGCACTATATTTCTGCTGCATTTTATTGGTTGTTAAAGTAGAAAATAGTATAATTACCATAGATTTATTCATACCCATATTATCTTGACATATTATAAAGATGGGCCATACTTTAAGAAATTCGCTTGGTCAAAGCCTAATGACTTCTGTCTCAAAGTTTACATATTTGACAAGTACTAAATTCTAGCTACAACAAAATGACATAGAAGGTAAACATCCCAGGCCCAGAGCCTAAGAAGTCTGAGACATAATCTCATTGTT
This sequence comes from Noctilio leporinus, assembly GCA_004026585.1. Lineage (NCBI taxonomy): Eukaryota > Metazoa > Chordata > Mammalia > Chiroptera > Noctilionidae > Noctilio > Noctilio leporinus. The sequence continues at coordinate 23,588 of PVIW01006265.1, read as the reverse complement.
GCTCCTTTTTCTACTCTGTCAAAACAAATTACTCTTGGTGGTAATTTTCTCCCTTGAAAATAAAAAAAATTATATGTGCCAAATAACTTTTTATTGTGTCCCACATCTGTTTTAAATACTTCTACTTTAATGGTTACTCATAAAGTCTTAATTTTTAACTTTGTCACATAAGATCTGTAATAACTATCCCCAACAGACCTAAATAATTTAGTATTCTTTTGTTGCATGCAACAGAACATATGACTTGAAATGGTTTAAGTATATATGGAAATTTATTGGCTAACATGATTTAAAAGTCTAGGGATTATTTGTTTCAGTTATGCTTTGATCCAGGGGCTATATAGTGTCAATGGGACGTATTCCCTCTCTCTATCTCTTCGTTCTATCTTCTGTAAAATCAGAAACATTTCCTGGCACAAAGTACTGACCTCTTAGTAGCTTCAAGCTTAGAGCATTCTTACTTTTAGTAATTTCAAAAGAAAAGACCACATGGCTCTCTAAATAAAAGATTATTGCATCTTGTTTTTCATTCCCAAACCATTTTTGAAACTTGGGGAATATGATGATGATTTACCAGGTATGAGTCACAGATTCACTCCTGTACTGTGACTAGAGGCAACTCTAACCAAAGTTCACCTAGTCAGAGAAGAGGGAGAGGATACTTTGTAAGAGGAAACTAAGGTCTTATTATGAAAATGTTAAAAGGATGTAGAGCAGCAAAAACAATTGGCCACTATAATATTTTCTAACTCATTTGTTGCTATACTCCCATCCATAAATCTCAGTTCAGTTAGGCCAGTCTCCTTATTTCTCCTAGTATAACTTGTACATTCTCATCTTTTCCACATAGTGGGATGTACTCTCCTCCAGTTTATCTCTAATTACTACCTATTCTTTAAAGTTTTCATAGTTTCTCCTGGATACATCAAACTTCCCCTCTTGAGAATGTATTAGCTAAACCATTTAATTAAGTATATCAGGATGCAAATAAGTAAAAATGATGTTATCATGAGAATAATCTTCAATCCTGTGTGTGTGAAATAATATGCAAACTCTGATACCTTAACTAGTATGGATACACATTGCTGTGATGTACTATACAATTTATAATAACATACTATTGTACAGAGGTACTATGGTTGAGGATTACTAATCTAGACTACTCATTTGATTCTTGCTTATGTCAGAGCCCTTGTGCTGTTGACTCATACTATATTATACTTATTTTAATGTATGAATTTTAAGTAATTTTAAAAAGTTTATTTATTTATTTTTAGAGAAAGGGGAAGGGAGGGAGAAAGAGAGGAAGAGAAACATCAGTGTGTGATTGTCTCTCGCATGCCCCCATCTGGGGACCTGACCTGCAACCCAGGCAGGTACCCTGACTGGGAGTTGAACTGTTGATCCTTTGGTTCACAGGCCAGCACTCAATCTGAGCCACACAGGTCAGGGCAATTTTATGTAAATTTTAAAAAAAGATTTTATTTATTATTTTTAGGGAGAGGGGAAGGAAGGGAGGCAGAGAGGTAGAAAAGCATCAATATATGGTTACCTTTCACCTGCCTCAAGCTATGGAGATGACTGGAGACCTGGCTTGCAACTTGGTTATATGCCCTGACTGGGAATCAAACCAGCAACCTTTGGGTTCACAGGCTAGCACCTTTCCACTGAGCCACCAGCCAGGGCCAATTTTATGTAATTATATAACATATCACAAATATTGGAAAATGTTACTGAAAACTTCACAGCTATACTACTTTTTAGTTTTTCACTTGTAATAACTCAATCCCAACCAGGTTAGACATTTCTTTGTCCCTTTGCCTACATTAGCTAGACAATTAGAAAGTATTTGTAAGAGAATTAAAATATATAATGGTATACACAATGGAATTCTATGTAGCAGAAAGAAAGAAGGAACTTGTACCCTTTGCAACAACATGGATGGAACTGGAGAGTATTATGCTTAGTGAAATAAGCCAGTCAGTGAAGGACAAATATCATATGATCTCACCCATTACAGGACAATAATGAGCAAAACTAACAACAAGCAAAACAGAACCAAGTATATGAATACA
>PVIW01006265.1:0-21413 GCA_004026585.1 Noctilio leporinus | reverse complement strand
GAGGCAGAGGCAAAGAAGGGGAGCAGCTTAGACAAGAACCTAGTATAAAGGAACCATGGACATGGACAACAGGTGGGATTGACTTTGCGGGGAATGGGTGGGTGGGTCGGGGGACAGAGGGGAGCATAAAGGGGATGGATACATCCCCTTTAAACAATAAAACTAAAACAACAATAACAATATAACAATATAACAATAAAATTTAAAAAAAAAGAAAAAAAATTATTTACAAAGAAAAAAAATATATATATATAATGGTAATGAGGAAATACTATAAAAACATTTCTAAGCCCTGGCTGATGTGACTCAGTGGATATGTGCTGGCCTGCAACCCAAAGTTCACTGGTTTGATTCCCCAGTCAGGGCACATAACCAGGTTGCAAGCCAGGTCTCCAGCCAGGTCCTTAGTTGGAGGCAGGTGAAAGGCAGCCATACATAGATGCTTCTCTCCCTTTCTTTCCCCCTCCCTGCTTTTCTCTCTGAAAATAATAAATAAAATCTTTAAAAGTTTATAGATAATTGTAGTGGCAATTTAACAGCTCTGGTAAGGTAAAAAGGAAGTTTCTTATTAAAGTTGCTGCCCTGTGGTATTGCCACAGTGTTTTATTCACACTTTTATTATTGCACTTACAATGCTGGATCATAATTTATCTTTTCGAATAACTGTCTCCTCTTCTAAACTGTGACTAATTAGAACACAGCATCTGAATTTTATTTCTTCTTATGATACCAGGTCATATAGTAGCTATCTGCTAAATGTTTGTGGAAAGAATAAATGACATTTAATTTTGATCAAAATACTATTTTCTTTCCCTGCTCAAAAGGGTATCTCTCTTTTTTTCAAAAAAAAAGTTTGAAGCCCTGGCTGGTGGCACAGTGGATAAGGCGCTGGCCTGCAAACCCAAAGGTTGCTGGTACGATTTCCAGCCAGGGCAACATAACCAGGTTGTAAGCCAGGTCTCCAGCAAGGTCCATGGCCGGAGGCAGGTGAAAGGCAACCATACATTGATGTTTCTCTCCCTCTCTTCCTATCTCCCTCCCCCTCTCTCTGAAAAATAATAAATAAAATCTTAAAAAAATTTTTTTGAATGTATTTTAACTAAATTTTTCTTCTGACTCATTTATAGTAGAAGCTATGGGTATGCCTAGACGATTATTTTAGGATAAGAGGCAGAGATGACTGTAATCTGGTGGAGTAACTTTGCCCTGCAGTCTAGTAACTAATAATGCTTCAGGTAGTACTAACCTGAGACACTCTGGAGAAAGGAAATAACATGATGATAGTAAAGAGGTATTATTACTCTGTCATTCATAGGCAAGTTCATGAGAAGGCTATTGCACTAATCTGAGTATGAGAGCATAAGAGCCTGATGAAAGGTAATAGAGGTAATAGGGAAGAAAAGAGGAAACACATTGCTATATATTATGTTACTAATTTGATTTTTTCTGATTTAAAACTAGTACTTTGATATTCAGCAAGAATTCAAGACCATTCAATGGGGAAAAGAAGTCTTTTCAACAAATGACACTGAAACAAATGAATATCCACATATAAAATAATGATGTTCAATCCCTGTCTCACTCTATATACCAAAATTAATTCAGCCCTGAACTGCATGGCTCAGTGGACTAAGGGTCACCCAAAGGGTCACCAGTTGATTCCCAGTCAGTTGCATGCCTGGATTGCAGGCCAGGTCCCCAGTTGGGAGTGTGTGAGAGGCAACCACACATCAATATTTCTCTCCTTCTCTTTCTCCCTACCTTCCCCTTTCTCTTAAAACAAACAAACAAATAAATATTTAAAATTAATTCAAAATAAATCATAATGGATCATCATATAAATAAAAACTAAAACTCTTGGAAGAAAACTTAGTGTTATATTTTTTCTTAGATTTGGTAATATGTAAAAATTAAATATGACACCAAAAGCACAAGCAATAAAAGAAAAAATGGACATAGACACTGAGAACAAGATGATGGTTGCCTGAGGGAAGGAGGATTTCAGACTAAGTGAAAAAGGTGAAGGTATTGTTCTGGCTGGCATGGCTCAGTGGATAGGCACTGGTCTACGAACCCGAATGTCGCAGGTTCAATTCCCCAATCAGGGCACATAATCAGATTGCAAGCCAGGTCTCCAGCCAGGTCCTTAGCTGAAGGCAGGTGAAAGGCAACCATACATTGATATCTCTCTCACTTTCTTCCTCCCTCCCTGCCCTTCTCTTTGAAAATAATGAATAAATTTTTTTAAAAAATGGAGGCATTAAGAAGTACAGATTGGGCCCTGGCTGGTGGCACAGTGGATAAGGCACCTGCCTTTGAACCCAAAGGTCACTGGTTCTATTCCCCAGCCAGGGCACATAACCAGGTTGCAAGCCAGGTCTCTAGCCAGGTCTGTAGCTGGAGGCAGGTGAAAAGCAACCATACATTGATGTCTCTCTCCCTCTCTACCTCTCTCCCTTCCACTCTCTCTAAGGATTAAAAAAAAAAAAAGGTACAAATTGGGCCCTGGCTGGTGGTTCAGTGGAAAAGCATCAGCCTGCAAACCCAAAGGTCGCTGGTTTGATTCCCAGCCAGAGCACTTAACCAGGTTGCAAGCCAGGTCACCAGCCAGTTTCGTAGCTGGAGGCAGGTGAAAGGCAACCATACATTGATGTTTCTCTCCCTTTCTTCCTCCCTCCCTGCCTTTCTCTCTAAAAAATAATTTAAAATCTTAAAATAAAAAAAAAACACCCTACAGATTGGTAGTTACAAAAATAGTCACAAGGATGAAAAGTACAGCATAGCATAGGAAATATAGTCAATAATATTGTAATAACTACTGTGGTACCATGTGTATATTGAGGAAATATTGAAGGGAACACTTCGTAAAGTATATGATTATCTAATCACTATGTTGTACACCTGAAACTAATGGGAAATAATATTGAATGTAAACTGTAATTGGAAAATAAAAGGCCCTGGCCAGGTAGCTCAGTTGGTTAGATTCTTCCAGATTCACCAAGGTTGTGGGTTCAGCCCCTGGTCAGGTAGGGCACATATCAGAATCAACCAGTGGATACATAAATGAGTAGAAAAACAAACTGATATTTCTCTCTCTCCCTAAAATCAATAAAAATAATAATAAAAAAAGAAAATGTAGCAAATTGGACTTCATAAAAATTTATATATGGAGTGAGATTGGGGTTCAACTTCATTAAAATTAAAATATTTTGTACATCAAAAGATATTATGAAGAGAGTGAAAATACAACCCACAGAATGAAAGTAATTTTTATAAATCATATATGTCATACGGATCTAATACCCAGAATATATATTGAACTCTTACAACTCAACAATGGAAAGATAATTTAACTTCATTTTTTTAAAAAAGATTTTGTTTATTATTTCCAGAAAGAGAGGAAGGAAGAGAGGCAGAGAGGGAGAGAAACATCAATGTATGATTGCCTTTCACCTGTCTCCAGCCATAGACCTGGCTTGCAACCTGGTTATGTGCCCTGGCTGGGGAATCGAACACAGCAACCTTTGGGTTCGCAGACTGGTGCCTTATCCACTGTGCTACCAGCCAGGGCTCCTAAACTTTAAAATAGACAAAAAACTCTGACTGGTGTGGCTCAGTTGGTTGGACATCATCTCACGAAGCAAGAGGTCATTGGTTCTATCCTTGGTCTAGGCACATGTCTAGGTTGTGGGTTTGGTCCTCAGGTCAGGGAAATTTAGGTATTTTTACCTAAATTGGATCATACTATTTATATTGTTCTGAAATGCAGATTGTTTTATAATCGTGGAAATACTAGCATGTTGTTTCATATATATATGAAGACAACTTTTTAAAACAACTCATATATATATATATATATATAAGAAATATATATAATTCTTTTAAGTAATGTCAGAGTTTTATGTAGTGTGATTGTACCGTATTTAACAGTCTCATAATAATGAATATTATTATTCCAAGATTTGTGTGTGTGGCTACTAGAACAATGATAAGGGAGCCCCTCTGTTTTATATATCTCTGCATGCTTGTCATACTATTTCTCTAGATATGTATGACACTTTTTTAAAGAAAGAAATTATAAGCTTTGATGATAAACTTCTCAGAAGCTTGATTTTCATCAGTTCAACAGAGAGTTGAAATGGGCATCAATTCATACAAAGCTCTGAGTTATAAACCAGGATGCCAGGAGGTTTGTCTACTTGGAAATAGAATTCCATTGTCCAGCGCACCCCCTTTCTAAAAATTTTCCAACAACCAGAAAGTTGATTCAAGAACGGGGTATTTTAAAACAAGGAGGTTAAATGCACCAAAGGGATTTTTTTCAAGCTGTGAAGGAGTCATCCTTCTTCACTCAACTATCTCAACTGTTGACCTGTCACACGTTGTATGGCTCACACCCTGTGTTTCTCTTAGTGCTGGAGGCATGTTGACATCTTCTTACTTCTCTGTTCTACTCTTCAAAACCACTCTATAATGAACTTGATCTTGCTATTTATGATATCAGGTTCCATCATTTGGGGTTGCATCTCATTTTGGACTGGTAGTCCACTGTCCACTATTTGTTACTTTAGATGAAATTCTGTGCAGTGTTCATACCAAACTACACCTTTCCTTTCCTTTCCTTAGTTCTTTCAGCCCCAAAGGGGCTGAGGGAGGATGAGGGACAACCCTCCTTCCTTTTCTCCCTTTCAGTCCATTCTTCTTTCTCTTCACCTCAAATGGAGAAATCAGCTAACTGGAATTATCCGACTTACCAACCTTTAAGTGGTGGCCGGAGGAGGAAAAGATGGCAATTTCAGCTTTTAGGGGTCTTGGCTTTCATTTCTACAAAAATGGTAGAAGGGGGCTCTATTTTAGTCATGAATGATTACGTATATTCTCCAAGTCTAAACCTATAAATATTAAATGCCAATTTTTGTGGTGGTAAATGCCAACAAATTGGATTGCCTTTAAAACCACACATAACCCTGGCAAATATAATTTCAGCTCTTTTCTCACACTGCGGTATTCTTTTACTTATGCCATACTTTGACAGAACAAGAATGGAACAAGCTTCATTTTGATTCATGAATGTTGTTTTTATTCTAAATGCCCCATGTGAGGGGAATGCAAATGGACACAAGATATATGCAAATTCACTTGCATATCCAGAGAAGGCAAATGAGGCTTAGTTCTTAGATTCCTTGATCAGGCTCCCTGGGTGAGAAGGCTAAGGAAAGAGGTGTCTGTAACTGAATTACAGAGAACGTCATGTTTGCGAAGGGAGAGGAGGGATGTTGGCTGCCAGACAGCTCCCAGCATTCCAGAACCTGCATATAAAAGTGAGTGCAGCTGCCAAGGCAAGTGAAGGAGCTCAATGAAAGAACGGCCTTCACTAGCATGAGGGTACCCAGGGCACAGAATGCATAGAGCAGAAGAAAATGGAACTTCCAATTCTTATGCTTTAGGCCTTGACCTGAAATCCCTGCAATAAGTCTTTAAACCACTCATTACCTCTTCTTGCCTCCTATCCTCTCTTACATCCCAGGCCAGGACAAGGGTGCAGTGAGTGAGGTACAACATTTAAGGGGAGCCCAAAAATGTAGTAATCAACACAATGTCTTAATGTAATATTTTTTTAAACTTCAAACTTAGTGCAAAACAATTTGTGATGAAAAGAAGTCAAAGTTTAAATAAAGACTGAGTTTTGTCTGGCACTTGTACAACCCTGCCTAAGTCACTTCACCCTAGACCTGACCCTGATTCTAATAAAACTTTATTTGCAAAGCAGGTGGCTGGCTATATAGTCTTCTAATTTGACTTTTTAAGCTTCTATATTAAAATATTATTTATCTTTAAAAATATTATTTATCTTGAATAATTTTTTTTAAATATTATTTATCTTGATTACTGAAGGGGTTTATTTTTGGCATCTACTAAATTTGGCTCTAAAGGGGAGTGTTACTCACCTTACCCTAGTTCTGACCATGTTTGAATCTTTCTTTTTTTCCTTTTTTTTTTTTTTAACATTCCGATGATTCTGTTTGTGAACAAACTCTCTCCTGAACTTGACAATACAATCAGAATTCGGAATATGCAGGATGTACTAGTTCTTGCAGAAGGCTTTCGTCATTTTACCTTCATTCTTTGCCTTTTTTCTCTGAAATTGGTTCTTAGGCAGAGCACTCTTTTTTTTTTTTTTTAAGATTTTATTTTTTATTTTCAGAGAGAAGGGCAGGGAAGGAGGAAGAAGGAGAGAGAAACATCAATGTATGGTTGCCTTTTACCTACCTCCAGCTACAGACCTGACTGGAGACCTAACTTGCAACCCGGTTATGTGCTCTGACTGAGGAATTAAACTAGTAACCTTTGGGTTTTCAGGCCAGCGCCAATCCACTGAGCCACCCTCAAGGGCCAGAAGAGCACTCTTAATTGTCCTTTCCTGTCCTCTTGTTTCTTTTCTTTGTGTATAAAACAGGTTTTTCTTTACTAAGAATGTCCAGTTAAGTTTCATGTACATGATTCTATAATTCTTTATATGACTATTTAAAAAATTTTTTTAATTGTATTTTTTTTCCCATTGCCATTTAGTCTCTTTATACCCACCCCCACCCACCGGCAATCAGCATACTGTTGTCCATGTCCATGAATCCTTCTAGCAAAATGAAAAAGGGCCCTGGCTGGTGTGGCTCAGCAGATTGAGTGCTGGCCTGTGAACTGAAAGGTTGCTGGTTCAATTCCCAGTCAAGGCACATGCTTGGGTTATGGGACAGGTCCCCAGTTGGGGGCATGTGAGAGCTAACCAATTTTTGTTTCTCTCCTGCCATTTCCCTCTCTCCAAAAATAAATAAATAAAGTATTTTTTAAAAATGAAAAAAGACTCCTAAATTTCTTGAATCTAGCTACTCGAGGTATGCCTTCTGTCATCTCAGAAAGCCCTTCAATTCCTATTCTGACTTTTAGACAACTGGGAGAAAAGAGAAATTTGCTCTACTTGTGACAGAGGTTCTTATGCCTGAATCAGCCCACCCCTCATACAGTAGGGTAAGATGCCTTGCTTACAAGAATAGACATGTGTACATGTCATGGCAGAGACATGTCAAAATACCCTTGAGGTACTTATGCCTGTGCTGTGTTTAGAAAAGAGGATTCATTAATGGTTTTTACTTTAGGTTGCTTTAACATTAAATATGTTCTGTTCTAGGTTTGCATTACAGTGGAGTAACGTAAGAAGTATTTTAAAATTATGTATATTTAACTATACACAATAAGAAGGAGGGTGGAAAGGAGAGAAAGGATACAGGGTTTAAATTTTGAAGGTAGAACTGAACCATTCCCCAAAATGAGGATATATTCCAGAGTGAGCATGAGAGGGGGACATGTGAATCTATTGTTTCCTTAGAAGCTATGTGTATAGAACTATATTTGATGAACAGTTTTACGTACTTTTAGAGTAATTTATCTAGTTTTTTTCCCCTTATGTGTTGAAAAAACACAGTGCTATCCATCGATGTTGTTCCACTGCATAAGTAATAAATGATTGTTGCTATTGTGCTTTGTTATAGTGTTTTCCACTTGTTTTCTCATTGATAATATTGGGATAATACCAACCTCATAGGATTATTAGGAGGATTAAATGAAATAATGAGTGTAACATGCCTGGTTTTTACTAGGTATTTGATAAATACTAGCCGTGACTATAATAGACCTGGGGTTGTGTGTGTGGATGAAAAAGGGACCACACACTAAACTTGACAAACTCAGGGGAGGCCTGCATGTTGGGTCTTAAAAATTCAGAGATAAAAAGTAACCACATAGGATGGTCTGATCATAAAAATGGTGGGTCCTAGGCCTATAGCTTCCTAGGTCAGTCTTTAAATTAAGTGAGCCTGTTTATTGTCTTTTTGCATCTACGATAACAGGTCTTTGAAATGTCAGAGTAATCTCTTTTTCTAAATCCCTCAGGGCACAACCACTGTAGAACCCCCTCATTGTTATCTTGTTTTTCCACATCCGCTCCTTGTGCTACTATAAATGCTAATTATTAACTATCCTGTTCCCACCAATGTAAAAGAAGCATGTGTCCCTTTTCACTTTTCATCCAGTCCCAGAGATTTCCTCGCCTTTTGCTTTCTCCTGCCTCCTTAACCTACCACCAATATATTTCACATAACCCTCCTTACTTTTCCCTTTATTCTAATGTATAAAATAAGTTGCAAAACTGCATTCTTTGCAGTATTTTTTCAATCTGTTGAGATTTTGGTTTCTGGCAATTATCAATTTGGCTCGAATAAACTCATAAATATTCTCTACAAGTTTGTACATTTTTTACAGCGACACATGGCTGCATGGTAAATCCATAGTTTGAGGAGTTACCACTAAAAGTAGTGACTTCTGACTATTATGGTAAGATCTGATCGACCTTCCCTATGACAGCATGTTATGAGTTTTTCTCATAACATTATGTTTAGTAAATTTGTATATCTGAACAATTATTATTAAGGACCTCAAAGAAAATGTGATATATACACTTAGAGCAAAATGTTAGAAAATAGACTCAAAATTTGGGTCCCTTTTTAATTTCTATTAATAGTTATCAACTACACTTTATTTTATTTTTAAGTATATTTTATTGATTATGCTGTTAAAGTTGCACCAATTTCCCTTCTTTTCCCACCTCTGCCCTGTATCCTTTTCCCTCCAGCAATCTCACACCTTAGTTCATGTCCATGGGTTGTGTGCTTAAGTTCTTTGCCTTCTCCATTTCCTTTAGTATTCTTAACATCCCCATGTCTATTTAGTTCCAACCAATTATGCTTCTTTTAAAATTTTTATTAATTTATTGTTGTTGTATTACAATTGTTTCATTTTTCCTCCTATTGCTCTACCCTGACCCCCCACCCCCAGTCAATCCCCACCTCCTTGTCCATGTCCATGGGTCTTTCACATTAGCTTCTCGACTAAACCCTTCCCCTTTTCTCCCCACCTCTCCTACTTCCCTATCCCCTCTGGTCACTGTCATTCTGCTCCTGTTTTTCAGCATCCCTGGTTCCATTCTGCTCATCTGTTTGTTTTGTTCATTAGTCTCCTGTATTAAGTGAGATCATATGATACTTGTCTTTTGCCCCTGGCTTATTTCACTAAGCATAATACTCTCCAGTTCCAACCATGCTATCTCAAAAGATAGGAGTTCCTTCTTTCTTTCTACTATGGAGTATTCCATTGTGTAAATGTACCACAGTTTTTTGATCCATTCATACACTGATGGGCACTTAAGCTGTTTCCAGCACTTGGTTATTGTGAATAGTGCTGCTATGAACATAGGGGTTATCTCTGATTTGTTAAGTTCTTTTTCTGAGATTTTGTTCTGTTCTTTCATTTGGATGTTATTTCTTTGCCTCCTCAAGTTGTCAGCTTCCCTTTGTTTGTTTCTGTGTGTTAGGTTGAGCTGCCTTTACTCCCTGTCTTAGTAGTGTGGCCTATGTAGCAAAGACACCTGTAAATTATGTGGGGCAGAGCTTTAGGTAATTGCCAGGGTAGGGACACCTGCTTCACAGCTTTGTGGCCTTGTTTGTGGTGGGGGGCTTAGAGAGGGGACAATGCCACTACTTCTTTTCTGGCAATTTTCTCGGCTCTTACCCCATTTCCAGTCACTTCACCCATTTCTTGTATGCAGCTGGCACCCTTCCAGTTGCTGCACTATGGATTGCTTAGTGCTAAGACCATGTAGGCCCTTTAAGTGATGATAATCCATCAGTTTCTTCCATCACCCCACCACCTACTGGTTTTTGCAGCTAGAGGCAGAGGAGGTTATTGATCAGTTGCATTTTGCCCACCCCCAACTGGGGACCAGGCAGGCCTATAACTCAGGCATATGCCCTACCTCAGAATCAAACTCACAATCTTTCAGTTCACAGGATGGTGTTCAATCCACTGAACCACACCAGCCAGGGCCACCCCAAAATTCAGCAGCTGAAAGCAACAGATATTTTTTGTTTCACAGTTTCAGTGGGGCAGGAATTCAGGAGTGGTTTAACTGGGCAGTTCTTACTTGGGGTTTCTCAGGTTGTAGGTAACATGTTGGTCAGGAATACAGTTATCTGAAGGCTAACTGGAGCTGAACTATTCTTCCAAGGTGGTTCATTCACTTGACTGCTAGTAGAAGGCCTTAGTTCCTTACTGGCTCTTGGCTAGGAGATCTGAATCCTTTGTCACGTGGATCTTTCCATTAGACTACTTGACATAGCAATTGGCTTTCCCCAGTGATCTGAAAGAGACAAAGGAGAAGGCTATAGCATCTTTTATGATCTAGTCTTAGAAGTCATACACCCTTATTTACTCCATACTCTTTTTTAGAAGAAAGTTACTGAATTCAGTCCACACTCAAAGAGAGAAGAATTAAACTTCATATTTTAAGGGAAGGTGTAGCAACTAACATATAGACATATTTTAAAACCATCAAGCTTGATTGCAAACCATTTTTAAGTTTTTTTTAAAGCCCTAAAGTGAGTTGACAAACTTTTTCAATGAAGAGCTAGGTCATAAGTAGTTTTGACTTTGTGGGCCAAATGGTCTCTGTCGCAACTATTTAACTGTGTATCAAGAAAGTAGCCATAGATCATAGGTAAATAAATGGGTATGGCTGCGTTGAATACAATTTTATTGCATACCCTGGTGTGGCTCAGTGGACTGAGCACTGGCCTGCAAACCAAAAGGTCGAAGGTTTGATTCCCAGTCAGGGCACATGCCTGGGTTGCAGGCTATGTTTCCAGTTAGGGAATGGGAGAGGCAACCAATCAATGTTTCTCTCACACATTAACCTTTCTCTTTCTCTCTGTCTCCCTCCCTCTCTCTAAAAATAATGAAATAAAATCTTTAAAAACAATATTTTATTTATTTATTTTTAGGAAGAAGGGCAGGGAGAGAGGAAGAAAGGGAGAGAAACATCAATGTATGGTTGCCTTTCACCTGCCTCCAGCTACGGAGCTGGCTGGAGACCTGGCTTGCAACTTTGTTATGTGCCCTGACTGGGAATTGAACCAGCGACCTTTGGGTTCACAGGACGGCACCTATCCACTGAGCCACCAGGGCCACCAGGGCTCCACTGAGCTACCAGCCAGGGCTAATAAAATCTTTAAAATCTTAAAAAAAAAAAATTTACAGCCCTGGCAAATATATTTTAAAATTAAAATTCATGTTTAACTTATTTCATGTACTATATGTACAATATTTCAGACAAATAAAAAGCTATATGGGGTGATTTTAACTTCACTTACAGACTTGTGATCTTCATAGAACCCTGTATGCCGTTTCTAGGTAAAGTAATACAATTGAATGCTGATGACCATGTAGCTATTGTCAACTTGTGGTCTGTAGCCACAGAATAGGCAGAAATGAAATATGTCTCCTATTTCCATGCTTTTAAAAACTTCTTGAGATGCCTTATAGAAAGTTTAAATTTTCTAGAACATAATACAGAAATCATCACTAGCCCTTGCCATATCAAAACTTGCAATCTTAGAAGTCCTTGTTAAGACAGAAGTATAATCAGCCCTGGCTGGTGGCTCAATGGAAAGGTGCCGGCCTGCGAACCCAGGGGTCGCTGGTTCAATTCCCAGCCAGGGCACATGGCCAGTTTGCAGGCTGTGTCTCCAGCCAGGTCCATGGCTGGAGGCAGATGAAAGGCAACCGTACCATACATTGATGTTTCTCTCCCTCTCTGCTTCTCTCCCTTCCCCTCTCTCTAAAAATAATAAATAAAATCTTAAAAAAAAAAAAAAAAAAAGACAGAAGTATAATCAAAAGGCAGTATATTCCTTATCTCCCTGTCTGTGCATCCTGTGGAAAGTCCCAAGGGATTTGCCTTACATCAGTGCACCAAGAAAAGGATGACATTTTAAAGAGTCATTTTTAACTAAACAAAATATTAGTGTGGGAAAAGGAAGAAATGGACCAAAATATATTAAGTACTTACTAAGTAGCAAATTTTTTACTCATTTCCTATTAAAGTAGATATTATTATCTCTCTTTCACAGATGAGAAAACATGTTCAGATGGTTTATTGAGTTTCTGGTCAAAAAACTAGTAAGTGGTGGTCAGAACTGATTTGCATTGAGGTTTTCCTAACTCCAAAGCTGGTTCTACCATATTATGCTGCCTTCCAGTGTGCTCAAAATGCATTTATATCATCATGATAGAGACCCAGAAGACTTTAGGACTTTGATCCCCCTAGTCTGGCCTTATGACATTTCAGGAAAATTGCAGCCATTGTTCTGTTTTGCTCTGTTCAAGACTAAAGAAGCAGGAGGTATCTATCTGAAAACATACTTTCTATTAGGTAATGGGAAGCCAGCAGAAGAGATAGATGGGGTAATAAGAAGAAATGACCTTGACCTAGAGTTGCGAGAAATGATTTAATTCAGTTATATTCTCTGGTCATTATGCTATTTAGAGGATATAAAAAAGGGGAAAAGAAAAAGCAGGCAAATAGAAAGGAAAAGGGTGGTGGTTGGGGGAATACCTGAGAAGAATGAAACTATTTGCTATGAATGGTTTCAGTGTGGCGAAATAAAAACTGAAACTTCTTTGCTGTGCCTCTTTATGATTTTACTTTAGGGGAAAAATCTATCTCAGTGTATTTTACCTTCTATACCTAAAAGAATATTAGGAACAACCTTTGTGATTTGAATAACTACTTTTCTCCCTGGCCTAGGAGATTGTCCATGATCATATTTTTCCTAATATATTATGTAATATGTATAGGCATAAATGATAATATAATGAAAACACCCTGGTCTAGCAGAGGGAGCCACAAGCTGTGGATCTTTTTTAGCTCCAGACAGGTTGCTGAGGGCCAGACACAGGTTATGTCTTACATTGGCCTGCACCAGAGTCTCCCTGAGGAGGCCCAGAACCAACATACTCAGTAGCCAGCTTCAGCAACATCAGAGCAGGATCCAGTAAGCTTCAAAAGCAGCATCTCCAAAGGGAGATCTCGGTAGGCACCAAAGACTACTGAGGTAAATTCCACATTGTGTGATCAATACCTGCACAGAGCTCGTACACTGTGGTTGATATTGAGCTTTGCAGTCAGCCAGTCTGAGGATTGATCCCATGCACAAACAGGCCACTAGCAATAAAGACTCAATTCCAACAGAAGGGCCCACATAACCCACATAAAGGACATTTCTGGAGCATCCAGCTCAGGAGATCAAAAGGATTGCATGATTGGACCCCATAGGACACCTACTACATAAAGCCACCCTACAAAGACTGAGAGTCATAGCAGATCTATTTAATACATAGAAACAAACACAAAGAGGTAGCCAAAATGGGCAGACAAAGAAACAGGCTAGAAATGAAAGGACAGGAGGAATCTCCAGAAAAAGAGAGAAATAAAATGGAAGCAAGCAATTTATCAGATATAGAGTTCAAAGCATGAAAAAGGGACACAGAAACTATTAAAAATATCAGAAATGAAGACTACAATATCTGAAATGAAGAATATGCTGGAAGGAAGAAAGAGTAGGTTGGATGAAGCAGAGGATTGAATCAGCAGTCTGAAAGATTAGGGAGAAAAACATATCCAATCAGAGCAGAAAAAAAAAAAAGGAATTTAATAAATGAGTGTAAATTAAGGGACCTTTGGAACAACAAGAAGTGTAACAACATCCACATCATAGGGGTACCAGAGGGAGAAGAGATAGAGCAAGAGATCGAGAACCTATTTGTAGAAATAGTGTCCAAAAACTTCCCTAACCTGGAAAAGGACACACAAGTCCAGGAAATGCAGGGTCCAGGACAGAATGGACCCAAATAGGCCCTCACCAAGGCACATCATAATTAAAACAGCAAAGGTTAAAGGCAAAGAGAGAACCTTAAAAGCCACAAGAGAAGGACAATAAGTTACCTACAAGGGAGCCATCATAAGGCTGTCAGCTGATTTCTCAACAGAAGCATTTCAGGCCAGAAGGGATTGGCATAAAATATTCAAAGTGATGAAAAGCAAGGACCTAAAACCAAGAGTACTTTAAAGACTATAATTATTTATTTATTTAAAAATATTTTATTTATTATCTTTAGAGAGGGGAAGGGAGAGAGGCAGAGAGGGAGAGAGACATCAATGTATGGTTGGCTTTCACCTGCCTCCAGCTACAGACCTGGCTGGAGACCTGGCTTGCAACCTGGTTATGTGCCCTAACTGGGGAATCAAACCAGCAACTTTCGGGTTTGCAGGCCAGCGCCTTATCCACTGTTCCACCAGCCAGAGCACTAAAGACTATCATTTAAAATGGAAAGAAATAAAGAGCCTCCCAGACAAGAAATAGCTAAAGGAGTTTGTTACAACCAAACTAGAATTATAAAAAATGCTAAAGGACTTGCTTTAAGAGGAAGAAAAAATAATAAATACATACTTATCAATAATCAGTTTAATGTGAATGGTGTAAAAGAAGACATAGGATAGTTGAAAGGATAAGAAAACAAGACCCAGCCCTGGTTGCTGTGGCTCAATGGACTGAGCGCTGACCTGCAAACCAAAGGGTTGCCGGTGCGATTCCCAGTTGGAGCGCATTGCCTGGGTTGCTGGCCAGGTCCTCAGTAGGGGGTGTGTAAAAGGCAACCAATCTATGTTAAAAAAAAAAAAAAAGTAAAACAAAACCCATGTATATGCTGTCTACAAGATACACACAGGCTAAAAGTAAATGGATAGAAAAATATTTCATGCAAATGGAAACGAAAAAATAGCTGGGGTAGGGTTAGCAATACTTATATGTAATAAAATAGATTTTATTTTGAAATATTTTTTATTTATAGATTTTAGAGGGAGAAGGGGAAGGGAGAGAGAGAAAACTGAGATGTTGTCCCACTTACTTATGCATTCATTGGTTGCTTCTTATGTGTGCCCTGACTGGAGATCAAACCCACATCTTTGGAGTATTGGCATGATGCTTTAACCAATGGAGCTACCCAGCCAGGGCTGACAAAATAGACTTTAAAACAAAAGCTACGGTAAGAGACAAAGAAGGACACTACATAATGATAAAGGGAGCAATCCAAACAAGGATATAGCCCTTGTAAACATTTATGCACCCAACATAGAAAAAACTAAATATATAAAGCAAATCTTGATGGGCATAAAGGGAGAGGCTGACAGTAATAAAGTCATGAATGGGGATTTTAACATCCTAATGAACAAAATGAACTAACAAGCAAAAGAGTGACAGACAGACTCAGATAGAGTAGGCTGACAGTTATGGAGAGGGGCTGAGGGGTGGAGGAATTGAGCAAAACAGAAAAAGAAAAAAAATAGAAACACTCATGGACGTGGACAACAGTGTGGTGATTGCTGGGAGGGGGTGGTGGTGGTGGAAAAAGGTGGAGGAGGGTATGGGGGGATAAAATATATATATATGTATATAAAATTAAAAAGAAGATTTTTATTCATTTGGACTCTGATAATTCAGCATTTATAATAAAAAATCAGTTATAGGCCATGCTGAAATGTATATCATTGAGAATATGGTCATGTGTCACTTAATGGCGATGGAATGCATTCTGAGAAATGTGTCATTAGGTGATTTTGTCATTGTGTAAACATCATAAAGTGCACTTACACAAACCTAGATGGTATAGCCTAATATAAACCTAGACTATGTGATATAACCTATTGCTCTGAGGCTACAAGCCCATATATACAGCATGTTTCTATACTGAACACTGTATGTAATTATAGCACAATGCTAAGGATTTATGTATTTAAGGTTATATAAAATATAAAGAGTACAATAAAAATATGCTATAAAAATTTTAAAATGCTAGACATGTATAGGACACTTACCATAAATGGAGCTTGCAGAACTGGAAATTTTTCTGGGTGAGTCAGTGAGTGAGTGGTGAGAATATGAAGGCCTAGAACATTACTGAACATTATTATAGACTTTATAAACACTGTACACTTAAGCTACAGTACATTTATAAAATATTTTTCTTCAGTAATAATCTTATCTTATTATAACATTTTACTTTATAAATGTTTAATTAAAAAATTAAAAAGAAAACCTTTTCTACTCTTTTGTAGTAACACTTAGCTTAAAACAAACACACCCTGGCTAGTGTGGCTCAGTGGATTGAGCTCTAGCCTGCAAACCTGAAGATTGCTGGTTCAATTCTCAGTCAGGGCACATGGCTAGGTTGAGGGTCAAGTTCCCAGTTGGGGTTGGGCAAGAGGCAGCCGATATGTACCTCACACATTGATGTTTTTCTCCCTCTCTTTCTCCCTTTTTTCTTCTCTCTCTAAAAGTAAATAAATACAATCTTTAAAAAGCACATACACACAAACATGTTATATAGCTGTGCAAAAACTCTTTATATACGTATTCTAAATTTTTAAAATCAAGTAATAGGTACTGTAGGTTTGTTTACACTAGCACCACCACAAACAGCTGAGTAATGAATTCATTTTAGACTTCATGTGGCTTTGTCATTAGACAATAGAAAGTTTTCAGCTTCATTATTGTCTTATACTACTACTGTCTTATAAACTGTTGATGAGAAGTCATTATGCAATGTATAGTTATATAGTTTTTGTTTTTGTTTTTAAGGACCGTGAAGTCCCTGGCTGGTGTGGCTCAGTGGATTGGTGCCAGCCTGCTCACCCAAAGGTTGCTGGTTCGATTACCTAGTCAGGGCACGTTACCAGGCTGCAAGCCAGGTTTTCAGCCAGGTCCTTAGCTAGAGGCAGGTGAAAGGCAACCATACACTGATGCTTCTCTCACTTTCTTCCTCCCTCCCTCCCTGCTCTGCTCTCTGAAAATAATAAATAAAATCTTAAAAAGAAAAAAGACCATGAAGTCATTGAAAAGACAAACAGTAATACTCGACTCATTTAAGAGAATTAGATACCTAAAAATAATTTTACACTTATTTGATGTTTACTGCTTCAGTCTGAATTCAGAACAAAGGCTATTCAGCAGAGAAATTCTTGTTTACATAACATTAAATAACAATTGAATCAATCCGTAAGAGAATACTATACAACCTTAGATCAGTCTTTTGAGAAAGTTGCAAGTGAGAGGCTAAAAAATAATGTTTGGAAAAAAAATAATGTTTGTAAGGAAGAGTTATGACAAAGGAAGTAGGGAATTAGGTTCTAGAAAATACTATTGGAACTTGCATGTAAGAGGCTTTTTGGTGACACCCAGCGGTTAGTTTTGGTAGTATGACGTGAATAAAAGCAAGATTTCAGGGTTTAAGAAATGCAAAATAGTAAGGAAATGGTGGCTTCTAAAGAATATTCATTCCAAATACTTGGCAGGGAATTAAAGAAGGATAGTAACAATGGGGGAAGGGCAATAAGTGCAAGTAAGGAACTCTGTAAAAAGTGGGAAACTTCTGCATGATTGAAAGAGAAAGAAGACTCCTAGAGATGAATGGGAAGGCATAGGATTAAGAGGTTGGGTAGAAAAGAAAAAATTAATAAAGGAGACTTGGCCAAAAAACATCTGCCTTTTGATCCACACTAAGAAAATGAGAGGACAAGTCCCACACTGGGAAGAAAATTTGCAAAACACATATCTGATAAAGTACTGGTAACTTGAATATGTAAAAGACTCTAATCTCAATAATAAGAAACTAATCCAATAAAGAAACAATGGGCAAAAAAAAAGACTGACGACTTTACAAAGAAGATATACAGATGGCAAAGTACTTGAAAAGATGTTACATTATCAGACATTAGGAAAATGAAACTTAAAATGACAATGAGATAACGCTACACACCTACTGGAATGGCCCAAATAAAAAATAACAACTGATCGTGTCAAATGTTGGTGAGGATGCAGAACAACCAGAAATCTCGAGTTGCTGGTGGGAATGCAAAATGGTCCAGCCACTTTGGGGAGCACTTGGCAGTTCCAATAAGGTTAAACGTGCATTGCCTATGACCCAACAATACCACGCCTAGGTACTTACCTACGAGAAATGAAGACTGATACCCAGAAAAGCAACAATATCAACAAAAACCCTTTGTGGGAATATTTGTCTATATTTTTAAAAAACTGGAAATATGCCAAATGTACATTAATTTGGTAAAACAAATTATGGCATAGCTGTATAATGGAATACTGTTCCCCAATACAAAGGAACGAACTATTGCAACACCATTAATGAGGCAAAAGCACTATGCTCTGTGAATAAAGCCCAATTTGAAAGACAACATACTATATTATTCAATTTATTCAATATATAACATTTGGAAAAGGAAAACTATACAGATAGAAATCCAGTCAGCAGTTGCCAGATGGCCAAGGGAAAGGGAGGTATAGAGGTATGAAGGATTTTTTTGAGGGGGGTGGTAAATAGAGATACTATGTATATTGATTTTTGCAATGGTTAAAATTTTTGGCATGACAAACATTTGTCAAAATTCAATTGCAATTTTAACATTTGTCAAAATTGATAGGAGTTTACACTTTAAAATGGTGAATTTTACTATATGTAAATTATACCTCAATCAACTTTAAAAATTCTTTAACGATTGGATAGAGAATATTTCCTTAGCAAAAAAAGGAATATTTGATCATGCATGGCTTTTGTCGCTTTAAGGAATTTGCATACATGTTTCCTCTACTTAAGGAGCCTCTTTCCAATTTTTTTTTTCTCCCTAACTCCTTTTTCTCTTTTAGGTCTAAGACAAGCATTACTTTCCCCAGAAAAATTTTCATGACCCCATAAACCAGGTTAGTTTTTCTTGCTACACGCTCTTAGTAACACTTACATTTAATCCCTGTGGTGGGTGTATCATACTCTTTACAACTGCTTGTTTAATTGTTTTCCTTTTTATTCTGTAAGCTCCACAAGGGCGGGAATAGCATCCATCTTAGCTAACTATTGTAAAGGTTTACATTTACATTTAGCACAGAGCCAGGAAAAACACTTGTTGAATGAATGGGGAGAAAGCAGAAGGTTTGAAAGGGCTCGATGAAAAATTAAATATTAAATTGATAAGAAATGAAAAATATGTTATTCTCACAACTGCATTTCTCGTCCTGACCTCGAACCTTTGTTTCACCACCATAATTCTGATTTTCTGTCATAACATCACATAGATGTCCCACTGTTACTTTAGCCTTAATATTAGCAGAAGTACAAAGGTCACTCACTGGTTTGATTCCCAGCTAGGGCACATAACCAGGTTGTGAGCCAGGTCTCCAGCCAGGTCTGTAGCTGGGGGCAGGTAAAAGGCAACCATACATTGATGTTTCTCTCCCTCTCTGCCTCTCTTTCTTTGAAAATAATAAAATTTAAAAATCTTTTAAAATATTAGCAGAAATAATTTCTCCCTCCTCAGTTTTATCCAAATTTAATTTCCCCCAATTATTTCATTTCTGTCGAGTGGTATCTCTATACTTACGGTTTTCCAAGGAGAAACCCTAGAATTACATTTAACTTTTTCTTCTATTAATACTTGCTCTCTACTTTGATATAAAAATTTATAAATCCTTCTTTTAAAATGTTTCTCATATTTCTATTCACATTTGCTTTTCCATTCTTACTAATGTACTTAGCCAAATCTGGGTCAGAGAGGCAGGCAGTAAGCAAGGAAACACATATTGCAATATGTAATTATGATAATTATGACTTGTGATAAGTACATGAAGGAAATAAACAGAGTGCTGTTAAAGACAATTATGGGATGGGTAGGACCTTAATCTACATACGGTGGCAAGAGAAAACTTCTTTGAGAAGACTCTATTTATGCTGAGAAGAATGAGAGAAAGCTAGCAATGCAAAGAATAGAAGACCATACCGAACTGAAGGAAAACCCTATGGCTAAGATTTTGAGGTGGGAAAGAAATTAGTGTTCACTCAGCCTGTTCCAGGAACCAAGAAATGGTTGTAGCTGGAAGGCAGTGAGCGACGGGAAAGAGTGACATAAGGGGAGACTGGAGAAGCAGGCAGGGACCAGATCATGCTAAGTGTTATAATACTATAGCAAAGGGTTTAGATATTATTCTTTCTAAGGTGAAGCTACTGAAGGGGTTTAGTCAAGGGAATAACATAATGTGAGAAGTTAAAACTAGAAGATTACAGCAGTGAGCAAGATAGGAGGGAGGGTGATTGGAGATAAAGCTTTGTAAGGCCCTTGATCATTCAAGATAAGCAAAGATTAATTCACTTTAAACTTTTTAATGAACGTGTTGAAAATGTAGCAATAATTACCAAAAACATAAATATAAGCTAGTAAATAAAACCAGATCACTCCAATAAAAAGCATGCAAGGGTGGGGGTGGAATCAGAGAAATGGCATTATAAATAAAAAGAAACACAGGATTATAGAAAAAGGTTCAAATACGTTAGTAATTTAAACATGTAAATAGATTAAACTTGTCAGTTAAAATCAGAACTGCGCATGTTAGACAATTAAAGAAGATCTAGCTACATACTGTTTATCATAGACATAGCTAAAACAAAGACATTAAAAGGTTGAAAGGAAATAAGTGGAAAATATATGATGAACAAAAATTACCCAAAAGAATACTAGTGTAATACTATTAACACCAGACAAAATAGACCTAAGGTAAAAGCTATTGTTAGGAGTAAAGATTTTAAAAAATAATAAAGAAATAACTTATCAAGGAGATATAGCATTCTGAATCTGTATGTCACAATATATCTACAATGGATATAAAATAAAAATGCCATCGACCAAATTGCAATACATTAACAAACCTTTGATTACAGAGGGAGTTTTTATTTTTTTACCACATTTTCTACAGAAGCAAAAAAGGCTGACAAAATGTTAATAAAGACATAAATAATATGAACAATATAGTTAACACTTGCTTTCAGAATATTTCACCTAACAGAAGGTACATGTTTTTCTCAAGTACACGCAGAAAACTTATAAAATTTTACTGCAAAGTCAGTCTCAAGAAATAACAAAAGAATTGACATACAAATCGCATTATTTTTTTTACCATAACAAAATGAGAAATAAAAAGCTCCACACCCTATAATACAGTGACTTTGATTTTGTGCCTTAGAAAGAGCAATTAAGTGTATGATGTTAGGGTCTTTAACTGAGATGGGGAAATCTAAAGTAAGAGAGAGATTTTAAGCTGAGTGAATATGGAGTCAGAAACAAAGAGGGATCGGTTCAGACATGTCGGGCCACCTATCACTTAGTAAGACAGGTGTATCTCAACTAATTCACGAACCATATATTCAACGAGCCTCTGTGACCACTGCTTCTTTTCAAAGAACCCTCTTTCTATTTTGGGATTTTGAAAATTTGTTTGAAAATCGTCTATGTAAATTAAAATTGCCAACTAATGGGTTTTGCTGCCACCTGGTGGTGTACTTTAGATAGCAGGATATGGGTTTTGTTTATTAGATGAATTTCTGTAGTTTTTTAAAGAAAGCAAAAACTATAA